>JAHWFP010012157.1:0-19927 GCA_023313725.1 Lithobius niger | reverse complement strand
TTTTTTTTCCTTTTTTTCCTCGGATTGTTTTCCTTCGGCTATTTTCCTACGGTTATCTCCGACATTTTTTATTTTTATTTTCATGGCATATTTTTTCCATTGGCAGTTTACTGTCCATTCCTTTTTCGTTGGGCTTTTCGTTCTGTGGAAATCTTTTTCTCTGTTTTATTTTTTTCCAATGGTTTTTTTCCCCAGGTTTCTTTTCCCTAGGCTTATCTTTCCACGGCTTTTTTTATTCCTAAATTCAGCGTTTCTGAATGCATTTCGTTAAAACAAAACCGAAAAATTGACCTTCAAATCGACTTTCAAATAAAATAAATAAACTGTTGCTCTATTTATATTTATAACTGAATGGAGTAATGGAGTATTTTAAAGTCAATTGAATACTTTACAGATAGGTTTTTATCACGCATAAGATAACTTTTTTCCTGAGACTGAACAAACCACCACATTTTCTTGGCCTATCCAGATTCCATAAATAGAGACTCGCAGTTTAACAGATTGACTGACTTCATTTTGTGTTCAACAAATTTTATTTTTTCAGTTGCAATAGCAGATGACAGTATTGTATTTATTTTGCGGTTATTATTATTCGTTTATTGAATTGAACAACCTCGTAATATGTAAGGATTTCCCAAAACCAGGCATGATTAATAGATGTAGACTTGTAGTTGCCCCTTCTGAACTGTCTAAATTTCATTGTCCAATACTGTACATGTGAAAATTTAAAAGATGTCCTCTCCGGGAGTAAGTCAGGAGTGAAAGCAGTAACTGTCTATCATATCAAAAACCAAAACTGGTAAAAGGGACCGAACAAACAAAATCGTCTAATTCTTTGTACGTAAAAGAATTTAGACGATTTTAACTCGTGGATAGCTGCGTGTTAATAAAACCTCGTTATAAATACCTTAATACTTCGTTGTGGGAGCTATCACGTTGTCCAACAGTTGATGACTTGGAGTGTGAGGAGGAAGTAAGCACTTGTAATGTACAGGACGGCTGCAAGGCTACGAAAGCACCCAACGGTAAAACTAATTTTGTTTTAGCTATAAGCTCTATCTACAAGCCTCAAAAATTATACAAGGTTTGATCCACTGATTGACGACTCTCGCTGAAAAGGGTCAAAGTTTATGAGGCGACTAAACTTTAAAACGCACGCATTCTAAAATAAATTATCTGTCGTGCTAAAAAACAAAATAATGAAACTCGTGTTACATTCATTTCTGCCACCTTGAAATATATATTTGCCACTAAACAGTCGAACGTAAGACAGACAAAAAGCACATACATTATTTAAATGATACTTTCTTTCGGAAACATATTTCTCATCTATTAAAATGGATACTTAAGCAGAAAACAATAACGCCATCTGTTGGCGTTTAGGGGCGGCTAATTAGCGCATTTTTTTTACGGCAGATGGGGGCTTGAGATTTTGAGATATGGAGAAACCAAAGGAGCCAACCTCTAACCACTTTGTATTCTTTATTAGTTAACTTTTATTAGTTAAAAGTTAACTTTGTAAATCTGTTGCCCATCCGCAGCTTTCCAGTAAAACGTGCCCATAAATTTCCCAAGTTGAAGGGATTGCATCAGTAATCAGTAGCGTGCACACACATCGCAGGAAAAGACAGGGTCAACTTACAAAAAGGGGAAAAAAAGGGCATTTTTTCCCCAAAAAGAGCAGGGACGATGCCCTCCATGCTTCTCCCCCCCCCCCCCCCTCTGCGCACGCCACTGGATTGCAGCAACAGGTGGCTCACAGGCAGCCGTCTGTGTATTTCAAACTGTATCAAGAGTTAGCAGCAAACTTCAGCATATTGCGAAAAATTCTCCTGTGGCAGAAATTTTTGCGTATCGTCGGGTAGGGCCCAACAATGAAGAAAAAGAGCTCACCATTAAAGTCTTAATCAAGTCACCCAAAACCAAAATTAACCTCGGAATAAGGTGTAGGAATAAGGTCTACTCTGAAAACGTGATGAAACATTGGTAGGCATAATTATGTCACGTTGCATCTAGCAACTCCAAGCCCGCTGAGATAGTAGCTGTGCTCCACTCCTAGCAACTCACTTCGGTTTCTGTATTCTACTAGTTGGTGGTCAAAGGCATTGATATCAGCGAGCAAGGTGCACTACATCTGATTTATAAATCAGAAATGGAAACCAATGACATTAAAGAACAGGGCAAGTGCAAGTTAACTGGTTAGATGGGTAGCCCTTTGAGTCACGCATTAAGCGTGGTGATTTTTTTTTGTTTAAAGTCGAGTCGGTCGCGGGATTCGAACGGGCCTTCGCTTGGTTTGGCGACCAGGATGCTAACCATTGGGCTGTTGCTGCCCGCTGTGCTCGCGGTCCCCGGGGCCCCCTTGTAAACCTTGCCGAGCGAGCTGGAACTTAGTTTTTGGCCCACTCCTTGAGTATCCTTTTATCTGGACGCCGTGACCCAAAAGGTTAAGTTTGGCGGCATTTTCTTGGGTTAATGATATCACTACTTTGTAATGTCGACCTTTTTGAAAACTGGGGGAGGGGGGGGCCGCCTTCTTTTATACCATTTTGATTTGGGGTTGATTTAGAAGACGCTAAGATTCTTGTCAGATTCGGTAACCCCTCAAGTGTCCAAAACCTGGAATAATTTTCCTTATATAGTTTTGCTAGGCTTAATTCGCATTCAACGATTATCTGAACCAAACAACTTTTGTATTTCTGCGTCTTTGGTTCGAAATTATGCGTAGGTGTTGTTATCTTCTAGCAAATAATGTACCCGAATTAGTCCCTCGACAATTGTTTTGTCCATTGCCTTAAAACAACTCGTTTTAGTGTTTTGGAGTGTTTAAAAAGGGAGAATATGAATCCACACCATGGGGTACTGCAAGGTCGTAAATGAATAAAACAATACTTCGCTTTAATGTCACTACGTTTATGCGGTGATCTAGAGGGTATGGCTGCTGACGTTGTGATACTTCCCGCAAACACCGGTAGAAAGGTTTTCAGGATCTACGTGCTGGATTCTCTTTGTTCTTGACATCTTGAATCCGATATTAACGAGTGGCTGGAGCTGTTAGTTAAGGTAAATTCCTCCCAGAGCCATTTTTCTCTATCCTCCGCATCAAGTATGGCCCCAAAGTTTCATTTACTTACCGTTAGCCAATCCCTTGCTAAATATCCGTTTTAAAATGTGGCGTCCAGGAGATTTTCTGTTGAATATTAGGAACTAAGTGTCCGCGGTCTATCTTGAGTTCACTGCAGAACGGACACAGATACTCGATTGTACGTTTTTGGTAGCCGAGTGCCTTTTTGATATCCAAGATGGTTAAAATAAACAACGGCGGCCGTCGAAAGCTTATACGCGCTTTCAATAACCTTGACGTTTCATCTGTGTGAGTGAGCATGTACTCATTTTTTATCGTTTGCTAATAATTACCATACGATCAAAAATTTAAAGAACTAAAGCGGTAAAAAATTGAAATTATTTATACCAATAGATCGCCGAAGAAAAATTATAAGATATTAGCCTAAAAATTTATAAAGTGTAATGTTAAAATGCGAAAATCATTTCGGTTTGCGCCGACCTAATTTTTGCGTTCATGCTGTTTCAGCTACTACGCCCAAGGCCAACTGAGATAGTAGCTGCGGTCCTCGCTGCGGAGAATGCGGCAACTATCTTAGTTGGGCTTAATTGGCCTCGTATTACTACGCAGTCTCGCGAAACGGTGCGAGAGTAACATGCGCGGATGGCGATCGGCGCGTGGCTGTTATAAAGCAGTCGGAGTTTACCTTTAACACTTTTCCATACGAAATCAGGAATGTAGAAAACAGTGCTTCCACTTACAGAGAATGTTTCACCTTTTAGGGGAAAATGCTCTTCAAACGGAAAAAAAATAAACAGAAAAAAAATGGGGAAATTTTATGCTTTATTTGCAAGTTGCTACTTTTTCTAATAACTCACGATCTTCCCACTTTCTTGAAACTTTCGTAAGCCCACAATCTTCTACTCCCAACCCCAATTTACAATTTGGTTATTGTGTGCGCGGCGTATTTTGAGTCCTGCAAGTATTTTATGAGCAGCTACGTCTTCTTGGAGGAGGCGGCTTTAATCGACAGCCGCCATTGTTTTTGTAACCATCTTTGGATATCAGCAAGGCACTCTGCTACTAAAAACGTACAATCGATTATCTGTGTTCCTTCTGCAGCGAACTCAAGATAGGCCGCGGACACTACAGTGTTTATTTCTCATCTGTTGCTGGTTTACTAAGACTAAAATCACGAAAATTGTGGCAGTAGTACTAATTTTTACAGGTCCTTCCATTTCCTTCACTTGTAGCAGGAACGGCAGGAGTACTGAAATGTAGTTGTTTAAATTTTATTTTCAATTTACGTCAACAGGTGGCGTTACTGGGCCATCAAAATGGGCGCATAATCTTATAAAAATTAGGAAATGTAGTTAGTGTAATGTCAGGGAAGTAAAAAAAAAAAGGAAAATTTTTGTCTAAACAGGGAAAAAAAAGGGAAATTTAGTCTTAACTACGGGAAATTCTATAATTAAGAAGTGGAAGCACTGCAAAGACGTCAAAATCGGTCAACAAACGCCACACTCACTCCCTGAGTGCAGCAGTTTTGACCTTGCAGGCACGGAGTAACGAATCGCTTCGCACGAGATTGCTGCTGTCTGGAGAGGGCTTAAAGGCGCCTTTTCACCTTTTCAACTCCTAGGTCTGCAGCGCCGTATAATCTTCGAGCAATGTAAAAAAAGATAGCAGTAAATAATAATAATAATAAAAAAAGGAACAACACTTCGCAGCAGCTACGCGAATTTTCATAACTAAAACGAGATCACGTGACCCACATCAGCCTATTGGGATGTTTTTAAAGTCAGCGGCTTGCGAGTCGCTTGGCCGCGGGGAACGCTTTCCCATTGAAATAACAAACGGGCAGCGTTTCCGCGTTGCCGCTGACTTTAAAAACTCCCCTTATTGGATGACGGAGAATCTGGAACGTGGATGCTGTGTTTAGAATATAGGCAACGCTATCGAAATGGTGAACCGGCGCGCCTTTTCAACGCCCGCGAGAACTCAGAACTTTGAATATGGCGTCTCGGCATCGTCGACCCTAAATGTTGATTATGATCAACGTCTGATCTTCTTGAGTTTTAAATGTTGTGAATGCATCGTCCCTCTTCTGAATTCTTTTCGGCCTTCGGAAATCTTGGCAAGTTATGTTTTCCGGCCATTATTTTAGTTTTCTGAAAGCCACGAACAAACCAATGGGTACCAAACGTGCTGACACGGAAACTACAAACCACCAAGTTTGGCAAAATGTCGCCATCATTCAAACAGAAGTGACTTCCTCTAAGAATAAGAGGTTGGAGTTGGGTGGGAGGGGGATGGGGGGGGGGGGGGGGGGGCGGGGGGGGGGGGCCGGGGGACACTGTATCACGGGAAAGGGGGGGGGGTGCGTGAGCGGGGTGGTGTAGTCGACGATACCGCCGTGACGATTGGTTCAGACCATGAAGATGCATAGGCAAGCGCGCCCGTTGCTTAGAGACGCTGTCATCTCGGCGGAGCACGAGCGCTCCAAAACGAGGCCGTTGCCAAGGAAACGGCGCCTGGGGGGCGGGGCAAGTCGTTGACGGACGGGTTAGTAAGAAGGAAGAGGCGTTCCAATCTCGCGCGATACGTCTTTCGCCGTCTTTGTGCGGTCTAAGATGCTAGACGGATCACTCCTTTCCCGCCTTCCCTTGGTTTCTGGGTGGCGTAGAGACGGCCGGTGGCGTGGCGCGGCGCGGAGGTTTGTCGGCGGCTGCCCGGCACGGCTCTCGTGCTCACCGTTGCAGCATTTTGACGGGGGTTGCTGCCGACGCAAAAGTTCGTAAAAAAAAGGGGACCGGCATTTTTGAATTCAGAGAGGGATGACGTAAGTTGAACGCTTAAATATGGGGTTTATTAAAACTGTTCATACAAAAATCATTGATAAAAGAATTAAAACGCTGGGAATGAAAAAGCGGAAATGAAACACGTCACTGTTTTCAGCGGAGAAAGATGTCACTTGTCATTTCTATATTAAATTTTGTCTGATCGTCATCACAACTAAAATATTCAAAGCGTGATACCCTCCCGTATAATAGACACAAGTTTGCTTTTGTACCACCAAGTAAAAGGTTCGCCGACGGTTTCTCTCGAATATTTTAACACCGGATATTCCCCCCCCCCATCCCCTCTCACCACAAAAATAACACCGGACGTGTTCCCCCATAGCGTGTGAATTTATTTCCGGGTAGGCCTCCTTTCTCTAGGGGTAAAAAATATTTATTTTAAATAAAAGAGTTGAACGTTCGTAATAACGAGGTTATTATTTTATTTCAAACGCTTATAAGCTATTTAAATTTTTGAAAAAAAAGTATCATCGATAGCGATACTGCAAAAACCTCTAAGGAAAATGCGTGATGGGAGTAAGCTTTTTGTATCATTAATAGGGCGTTAAATGGGGGAAGACGAGAAGACTTGACTGTATGATACTGAAAAATAAGGCAAATTTTGTTGTATCCCATTTCTGAATTGGAGATTTTAACTGTCTAACTGTTTATTATTACAGAGCATAAGAGCCAGAGGCTATGCGCTCTTTCTAGGCTAAAAACTAAAACTAAAAACTAATACACACGAAGGAATATAGCCATACCGCCACACGACGGCGCACCTAAATTTTTTTAATGTGTGGGGGGGGGAGTGGGGGGCAAGAGTAAAATGTAGGGCCCCCACAAGACTAAACAACTTAGGGTGCCAGGTTGTGGCCCATTTTGCAGTAGTTTAAAGTACAAATTTGGGACCTCTGTTCTTAATTTGCCCCCCCCCCCTTGCCTCCTGAGCCAGAGTACCCTGCACTCCTTGCACCCACCCTTAATTGTGACGTCACTGCCGCCACAGAGAAAACCATATACAGGTAACCAGGTTCCCTAACTAACCTGTAGATTACTACTGGAATATCAAGTACGGGACGTGTACACCGGATTGCCAGAGTTCATACCCCTTGGTCCCATTCTATAAATCCATTTTAAATGCAGTGGCTAGAAGGACATTCTGTTGTAAGTATATATATATCTACCCTAAAACAAAACTTATTGAGGATTCCCGCAAAACTTTTCGGAATTTGAAGTTGTGATATCAATCGCCAAGCTTTTTCGCCAAGCTAATCCCACCGAGTAACAGTTCGAAGGTTAAATGAAATATATGAAACTTGGTTACTGCGCAATTTTCAATTATTTCATTTAACGTTTGAAGTCTTAGTCGGTGGGATTAGCTTGGCGAAGGAGCTTGGCGTTTGATATCGCGACTTCACACGGCCGAAAAGCTTGGCGGGAATCCATAACAAGTTTTGTTTTGGGGTAGATATTAAATTGTCTTGGTCCAAATTGATGAAATCCATTTGTTTTCCTTAGTAATTATGAGATGGAAACACTAATCTAGTATTCTGGTCCATTTCTTTTTCTTCAGTCTAAAACGTTTTGCAGCTGGTGTTTGCTGATTGGCATTGTTGTACAATAACAATGTTTAAAACTATACAAAACAATAAATTTTGGTCTTTTAGAGGTCCCTAACCCCTGAACCACTTGACCAATTAGAAGAGGCCTTGTGAACAGGGCACATCTCTAGAGCAAGCTGTAAAATGAGCTAAGAACCAGCTTTATTCACCGCATGGAAGAATTTATTTTCGTGATACAAGAAATGGCGTTACTATACCATGCGGAATGGCTGTTTGCTGTGACGTCACCATGAGTTAGCCAATGACGAACGAGAACAACGGCTGTTTGGCCATCTGATTGGACTAGCCCAATCACGTGATGTGCACGTCACAGTAAACAGCCAATGCGCGTGGTATAGTACTAGTAGCCAGTAAGTAATTAGGCAAATATCCACGTTATTCACGTCGTTTTTTCAACGAGAAAACGTTAAGCTGCGTCACTAACAGTGATTTTTATGTTGTCAGGTGACCAAAGTCTCCCGATCAAACAAGTTTCAGCCTTTTCTGTCGCATTGTTATTTACCCTCAGATTCCTGAAAACAGCCAAACTACCTTAGCTGTAAAGACACAACGTGTCTAGTGACCGCCACGTTCACATGTATATTTTATGTGGATATTTAGTGTTTATCTTGGCGGGCGACCCACTAGCGTGTGTCTTAACAAAACACGATATCAGAAGTTCGTGCGCTTCGTCGTTGGAATTACTTTCGATGATTCGGTCACTGCGTTGTTGCGTCAATTCACTCGAAGATTGCTCGAATAGAATCTCTGGAGCCAGGTACCAAGAACCGTAGCATCTGTCTTAGCCCACCTTGGGTAAAGAACGCATGTCACAATTTTGCGACATTCTGGTTGGTAATAATTAGAGAACGTATTGCGTGTTTCGCCTGAGCCCCAGAGTATAACAAGCGTGTGCCAGTGCCACCATTTACAGGGAATTTTTCCCGTCTTACGGGAAAAATGCTCTTCAAATGGAAAACAGGAAAAAAAAAGGGGGAAATTCTGTGTTTTATTGCAAGTTACGATTTTCTTTAGTCACTCACGATCTTCCAGACTTACTTACTCGAAACTTCCCGCATAACCATGTGCTTTAACTCCCAACTTACAATTTGGTTAGTAAGTGGTAGTGGTAGTATCAAATGAGAGAGATGTTCCTTTTAATTTCCTTATCAGGCAATAAAATCTTGCTTGGTGTCGCAAATCTTGTTTACTTGCATGTTTGCTGGGACCAATGGCCAATCTTAGTCTTGTGTGTCTAATTTTACATAGGTGGACATTATCTATACCTTGTAATTATATTTCCGGTTCCTGCCTCTAGAACCTTCTAGAACTTTCTATTACCCATAATACCCTGGCCATTTAGCGGTTGTCAGGGGTTACCAGAACGTATTTAAGCAAGGGACCAGCATGGTAAAATCAGAAAGCCTTTGGGCCAGCCAACTGGCTGGTCCTCCCTCAACCCATGCTAGCTCTCCTAGTTAGGGGATTTTTGGCTGTTAGGCCTTTAGTAGGCCCAAATTTTGGTTAGGCTCTTTTTCCCCCAACCTAAACTAAGCCTTTTTATTAAGCCTCATTACCCTAAGTTAAACCCCAAAGTTCCCCAGCTTCCCTTAGAAGAATTTGTTCAGTCTAATTTTGGTTTAGCTCTCCCACTTTGTTATTTTTCGTCACTTGGCAATAATACTAACTGCATGTGGTGGTCAGCACTTTCCTATTTTTTGGAAGTTATTTCCTATCTTGCTTCGTATACTACATGCGTTTTGGATGACCTTGAACGCATTCCCCAAGGTCATTTTAACCGGTGATACCAGAATTTCCCTAGAACGTACGCGAAACAATTAGTTACAGGAAAACCAGCCAGGAGGCAGCTGTACAATTACTAAGGTATATATTGCTTGCCTTTGACCGGCTTTCCTGCACTACACACATTGTTTTGCCCATATCTCCCTTGTTCATGGCACGATTTCTGTTACGTTTGCTGTGGTGGTAGTGGTAGTTTATGTATTTCGTTCAGGAGCAGACTTAGCTCAGGAGCAGAGCTATAAAGATTGTTAGGGATCAGGATTAAACAAAGCTTCAACAATCAGCAAGAGGGCGAGCGGGCTCATTCTTGCCACGGTAGCAAAGAAAAAGGGCGAGCGCCCGACAGTGAGAACGGATGTGCGCTCTAACAATTAGAAACAAACAAAGGGTTCAAAGGGTTTTAGCGAGCGTTCACCGCACCCGGTCATCTGCCCGACGAAGCCCTAAGGCCCTATGAAACAAACACTATTGCTTAAATATTGCTGACTATTAGAGCCGAGTTGAATCAGCGGGAATCGGCTAGACCGGCGTATGTTACGCCGGGGCACAACTAGTAGTGGTTATTTCTCGTCGTTGGTAGCTAAAATCACGAAAATTGTGGCAGTGCTAATTTTTACAGGTCCATCCTGCATACCTTCACTTCTTGCAGGAACGGCAGGAGGACTAATGTAATAAGATAGTAGTCGTTTGAATTTCACTTCCAATACGCGTCAATAGTTGGCGTTCCTGTGCCATCAAAATGGGCCCATACTTTTTTTTTAAATTGGAAAAAGTTAAAATTAGTGGTGTAATGAAAGGAAATTTAATAAGCGAAGTAAGAAATGGAAATTTTTTTTGGACAAGGGAAAAAAAGGGAAATTTCGCCTTCACTAGGGGAAATTCTCTAAGTGAGGAGTGGAAACACTGGCGTGTAACGCTACAAGACGGGTAAAAAGTAAGTCTCTAGGCGCACCGCAAGCTTCGTGAGGAAACCCCCGGCGAGCAAAGCGAGCGGCATCGGCCCACTGGTCAGCGTCTTTGTCCAAGTTAAGTTAATGACGGGTCAAATCCCTCAAAAACAGTAGCGTGTACAGACCGCCGATAGGGCAGGGGCAACTTTTGTAAAAGGGACAGGTTGAAGTTTTTTTTTTCCAGGGAACTTTATTTTTTGGCTCGTCAGTTTTTTTCTTACTCTTTTTTAAAGCTTGTCTGCCTTTTTTATTCTTTTCTGCCTGTTTGTTGGCTTTCTTTTTCCCCTTTTTTGGCCTCTAGGCTCTTTAACTGGCTGCTGCACCAGCATTGCCCCTGTTGGAAAACATGCCCGTTTTGCAATTTTTGTAAAAAAAAAAATTTTTGTTAGAAAAACCAAAATAGAGCATTTTCTTTTTTTTTACAAAAAATGTAAAAAGTGCATTTTTTTCGACAGGGGCAGGGGCAATGCCCCTCTTTCCCCTTTCCTGTGCACGCAACTGCTCAAAAGTCTCAGTCTCAAATAATAATAAACTTAATTAATTTTAAAGTACTTTTATCTCTTCTAAACTGTAATTCTAATTCTAATCTCTCCATTCTAACAAGTATCTTTCTAATCTAAAAACAACTTGTATCATTCTATAAAATTCAAGGGCTATTTTGGCTTATTTTTAAGAGCAAAATAATGACGACGTTTAAAATGCTTATAATGCAAAACCAGCGTTGGCTTCCCGGGACCCCGCTGGGGGAGCCGTCAACGCTCCCCCACACCCCTACTTGTAAAACCGACGGGCGAAGGAATTTACTTGGTGGGGTGGGGTCGCGGGAAAAAAATTATTTTGGGGGATCGCGGTTTGAAAAAGGTTGGGAACCACTGCTCTATACCCAAGTGAGGCAAATTTTCGTGTCCACCGGTTCAATTTCAACACTCCCTCGTGCTTCCTGAATTCAGCCACCTGTTTGGTTCACCTTTCACTCACCTGCTCCATCTCTCTCTCTCTCTCTCTCTCTCTCTCTCTCTCTCTCTCTCTCTTGTCGTCTCACCAATCGAGTAACATATCTTATTCATGAACCCCCAACGGTAATCTGCTTAATGAAAACGCACCCTCTCGCAGCAGGAGCAAAACCGTATAACAGCGATCGCTACAAACGCCCAAATAAAATAGAAACGCAGCCATCCGTATTTGCTCTTCGTTCTAGGAAAGAAAAAAATGGCCTGCCTAATTGTTAATAGCGAGAAGCAATTTTTTTTATGGCAAAGGTAAAAAAAAAAAAAACTAAATTGATAACCCGGGGAAGAAGCTGGGTTAAGACTCGTTTAAAAATTGAAAAGGCAAGTGACGAGAAATTGGACCGTCTTCGGCGCTTGGCCAGGGGTTGAGGACCGGAAATGGAGGGGAGGGGGGAAGAGTTATGGTATGGGGGGGGGGGGCAGCCGGCCCCCCCCCCCCCCCCCCAGACCCCATTCATTGTTACTGTTAAATAAGTTTGGGCTATTTTACGCTGTTTCTGTACCGTACGATTTATTAGTGCAAATATTGGTACCGTCAACTTTACTTAACAAAATCGTATATCGTTTCCACGATAGTCTGTCCACACAAATACAACTGACCGAGCCACCAAAACTGCTGTCATGGTTACCTTTGGCGACATTAAAGCCAATAACCCCCACCCCCGCCAAAAATAAAAGAAAATTACTGAAGCTTATTTGGCAGACATAGTTTTTTATTTTTTGTTCCAATATCAACACCTTCAAGCAGCCAGTTATTACAGAATAAGTCACACGCACATGTTTGTTAACAGATTTTTTTGATCCTAAACAATTTTTTTGGGCGTGGTGGTGGGGGAATTGATTTTCTCTGGAGTTGGAGCATGGAATTGGTTGCCAGGAAGTGGGGGTAGGGGATAATTTTGTTTTGTCCCCTTCTACGGTTTACTTCTAACCTGTTTTGTTTTCGGCCAGGCGAGCAAAACAAGCGAGGCCGAATACTCAGTTGATATTGGATGATTATATGTATATGTCTTCGTGTGTGGTTGTCTGTTTGGGACACAATAAGGTTCGAAGTTTTGTTCTGCTTGGGCTGGAATTTCTTGTCAAGGGAGCTTTGGTGCGTAAAATTCGCCAGTTCGAAGACGAAATTTCTACCTCAAATATTTCGGCGGAGGGGTATAGGGTGGGGGACGAAATTCAAGTAGAACACTGGGTAGAAATCACATAAGTGGTGCACTGGGCTGAAATCATGAACGTTTTTGCCCCTTGGATATAGAAAATAAACTAATGTCAAAGTTGCGTGTGTGACAAATGTGCGAGTAATGTATCAGTACTACTATACGAGCAAGTATGGTCTTCAAAACTCATTGACACGCCTAATTTAATGAAATTTCTTGTTGTTTGGCCTAATTTTCTTTTATTAGCACATAAATGGCGGAACTTTAGCTTTGTATATTTGATGTGAGGAGAGCAGTGTCAAAGCTCGAAACATCATGATCAGTTTTATGGGGTTTTTTTTTTTGAACGGTATGTTCTTGAGTACATTAAAAAAAAATATTGACTTTAAAATGCCCTGTGGTCAACCCTACCTTTCCTCTTTATTTTAATTTGTTCCACACTGACCACCATATCATCACATTTTCTTATTCGTCACAACATGGACGTCATTAGAGGACACGAAACGTCACGTGTTCCGTCTTTTACGTGAGTGACATACCAAGAATTTCCTAGCAAAATTGGCCTTCTCGCAATTCTAGCGGTACGGCTTCCGCTGGGAGAGACAAAGCTCCCGATGGGGGTGTCAAAGTACGTCATCACACCAACTACTATTGTGTACCCGGTCTATCTTGAGTCCTGCACTTATTTTGTGATCGGCTACGTCTTCCTGGAGGGAGCGGCTTTAATCGACGGCCGCCATTGTTTTTGTGACCATCGTGGATATCAACAAGGAACTCTGCTACCAAAAACATACAATTGATTATCTGGGGCGAGCTCAAGATAGGCCGTGGACATTATAATGCTGTAGCTATTTTTTAATGCGTTGGTAAACCCTTCCAAGGCGTCCAGCGAGATGCGCCTCTGCCAAAAAAAAAAAAAAAAAAAAACGTCCAGAAACAAAAAACAAGCTTCGTGACGATTCACCGAGCGCGGCGAGGGGCTGCTGAAGGGCTGGACCCCTATACAAGAGGTTCCGAGATGGATTCTACGTTGAGAGATTAATTTCGGAACTCACGTACTGAAGTTGTGCTACTCCAACGAAGTCGTTCTGATGACGTCAGTTGTGACGCCTCCCAAGAATAATAATGTCATCATGACGTAACAACCCTATTGTCAAATGAAGATTGATTGTTAGTAGTAATGATGATATTCGACCTATTGTTGTAACAATATATGGTACAAAAGAATTATTCGCCACGACCCTCCAAACCGCCCATACCACCTGGTAATTTCGGCTAGATTTAACAGATTTTTTTCCCTATTTAGCCCCCCACAACCCAAACTTAAATTCAACCCAGACCAATCCTGTTACCAGTGCTTCACTGCAACCCCGTAGCAGCTAAACTGAATTTAAACCAATTAATAGTCCGAATACTGTTGCAATTCCTATAAACCCAAAGTAAGCCTTGCATCCTTGGCAGTCCATTTAGGCCCGTAAGTGTCGCCCATGTAAGTCAGGCGACCCTGAGCAGTTTAAACCGTTGGTAGGCCCCACTAAATAACCGTCATGCTAGTCCTGTAACTGTGATGTTGGCGTAGGGGAACCGGATACGTAGTTACGCACCCGGAAATCTCCACACCGCGTAGCCAACGACTTATATCTATCTATTCTATATATATATACATTTTATTCTACATATATATATATATTGCTTAATGAGCAGACTTGAGTTTAGTTTATTCTACAAGAGCCTTGGTCTTACACCACACGCTCTAGAGCAATGGGGCACAGTGACACGACGTAGTATTATTGTATATAACTCTGGTGGAGCCAGTTACTGGGTTAGCTGCAATGTGCACCGGTGGGGGAAAAGAAGAGCGTCTTACTGAAGCCAATGCTATTAGACTGGATTTCTTAGGCCTAAAAGAAGGCCTAAACGCGCGATTTTTGTCGATTTGTTGGCAGTTGCTGACATTTTTAAGCAAGTGGGATCTTTATTTTCCAATTGCAACCTAAGCAGCATAAGGGATTGGAGAAAACAACGGTTTTTTTAAACCTACGAAATCCACTCTCGAAGCACTGGCTTGACTAGAAGTGCCGTTGTTTAACCCATCATTTCAATTCAGTGCCCCTTGCAAGTATCTCTCTTGTAGCAATATGACGTCACTTGACGCTACTCTATACACTGTAGATCAATACAAAACACTATATAACAATATAACACAATCAAACACAATATACAAGCACAAGACAGAGTCTTCTCTATCTCACATTGTAATCCTCCATACACCAGTAATCACATAAAGTGACTTGAGGGTGTCATAGGGTTTAACGAGCGTTAACCCCTACTGGTCATCTGACCGAAGCCCTAAGGCCCTATATATGCAACAGCCAGATTCCCAGGCGGTCACCCACCCAAGTATCAATCCAGCCCAATGCTGCTTAACTTCGAGGATCTGACGAGAACCGGTATTTCCAGCAATAAAGTGACTTGAGGGATCATGTTTAAACAAAGCAAGTTTTAATAATGCTGGCTATTCAGCTGTACCCTGGAACAATCAGCAAGAGGGCGAGCGGGTTCATTCTTGGCACGGTAGCAAAGAAAAAGGGCTTGATGCCCTGGGTAGGCTTGATCTTGGGTGGGCTTACAGGGCCGTGGTTGTGTGGGCTCTTTTGTTAGGATTAAGTTAGGTTTGATAAGTGAGATGGAATGTATGGTTTTGGACCTTTAAGTTCCTGTAATAAAGTATCTGAGAACAGGGCGAGCGGCCGACACTGAGAACGGATATGCGCTCTAACAATTAGGAACAAACACAATATTGCTTCAAAAATGAATATGAGAGCCGACACGATTAATTCCACCAAGATTTAATTATGAAATATATATGGAAGCATCATTGGAGCCGAGTTGAATCAGCGTGAATCAGTGGGAACAACTAGTATATGTATTCAAAAAAGCTTCTTCTAAAATACGTCTGGTTCTAGTTTTGGAAGAATACTAAAGGTGTTTGTTTTCCCCGACTTATTCTGTTCGGTGCGCACTGAAAAGAGCAAAAATCACGATATGACGCATCCGCGTCCAAATTCAATCTACAAAATTGCCAAACACACACACACACAGAGTAAGATAGCCTGTTTAATTCCACGGACACTACACATGCAGGGACGAACCGGGGAAAGTGTCACGTAATACAGAAAGGAAATGTAGGCCCATAACCACATTGTGGCTTGCGAGCAGCTTCATCGCGCGGTGGAAGCACACTTGCGTGTCGGGGCGCCGTCACGTGGCATTTGCGAAAAACGGAAAGCGAACCTTTCCTCCATTAGAAGGTGATCGGGGGTTAATGCACGAGGCCGTGCGGAAGCGCTTTTTGCCACAATGGGAGTGGTGGGGGGAGGACAGAAAAGCCGCGAAAACCTATCCTACGTCTGGGACCTCCGACGCTTCAAAGGAAATTTAACACCTTAACGCTACGGTTCAACGATGCTCCTGCTCACCCCCAGTCCCCCCCCCCCCCCCCCCCCCCCCCCCCCATTCGCTCTCCTGGCTGCCGGTTTCACCACGCGACAGTCTCGTGCCTCGGGGTGTGTTGTATGAAACAAGACTTGGCGAAATTGGTGGTTTGAGGTCGGGTGGTGGGGTGGGCGGAGGAGGATTGGGTATATAGGAAGGTGTGGGGTGATGGATATTTTGTCACGTCGAGTGTTTCTGATGTGTGAACTGATGGTATCTCAAAATTTTTGGATCCAACTCCGGTTGTGACAGGGTTGGTGCGGATATACCCAGACAACCCGGGAAGGTGACGGGAAAATTAATACAGGTGGCAAAAGTCAGGGATAACAGCCCACTATTGTAAACAAAAAACAAAAAAACATTCAAAAAGATGTGAGATCTCCTCAAAACAAAACTTTTTCAGGATTACAGCCAAGCTCTTTGGCCGTTTTAAGTCGTGTTATCAAACGCTGCAAGCTCGTGCGTCAGTCAAGTAAATTCTACCGACTTAGACTTCAAACATGAAAATCAGTTGCAACTATGCAGCAAACAATTTTCAGACTTTTCACTTAACCGTCCAATTATTACTTACTTGTTGGGATTAACCAGACGTAAGAGCTTGGCGTTTGATATCACGATTTCAAATGTCCGACCGAAGTCCTTAACGGGACTCCTTAACAACTTTTGTTTTGAAGAAATTAAATTACAGTTAATATTTCGGTTCGCATTGGCACGCACGAGTAGTCTTCAGAACAAATTAAAAAAAATAAAGCTCTGAAAATCAGACCCGTGCCCGCTGCTTTCCAAATTTACCTAAATTAACTTTAAATTTATTTTAATAGTCGGATCGCCCGTAGGGCATTACAGAGGACTGGCGGTTGCCATAACAATAAATATATAAATCTAACATCTCAGACCAAATAGAAAACCATGCAAAGAAAACCCCATGGCCATCACCACATTGTTGCATAACAACCATTAAACAAAAGCATTAGAGCTCGTATCCCATGGAACTTCCAGTATGAAGACACACACACACACACACAAACGGATATTGTTCACTCGAATGAAACGAACTACAATCTGAACTCCAATTCCAAGGAAGAAGGATTATTTTTTTCTTGGTAATATCAGAAAGTCTATGCAATTCGTATTTGAATTGGGCCATGTCTGTGAGTGTGTGTGTGGGTTTATTTAGTTTGTGTATTATACAGACTTTTTTTGTTATGTGGATTTGTTTTGTGAGTTTGTGTTTTAATTATGTTTCGCTTGAATGGCTAAGTGTGCATTTTGTGTGAATTTACATGCGTGAAACGAGCAGATTCTTTCTTGTTAAGGGAGCGTTTGCGCAACGACTCGCCTTTGCATTCTCGCAGCGAGAATCTAATCGCGATTTCAAAGGTGTCGTTGCCATGGTAACAACGCTACGTGGATTAGCTAAATCCGACGTCGTTTCAGTAAGTGCTTGCAGTCTTCTAATCTGTGCCAATAAGATAAAGAATTTCTCCTAACGAAACAATTTTCTCAGTCGCATCTGAACTCGCATTATTGAGCGTTTTCGTTGCGAGTTGGGAGAACTAAAACCGCCGCCATGTTGGAATTTCAGATGATTTCTAGCTGCGAGAATGCAAATGCGAGTCATTGCGTAAACGTGCCCTAAGGGCCGCTGGTAGCATCCGATAGTGAAGGCAATTTGTGTCTGAAATGAGCCATGTCTGTGAGTATGTGCTGGAGTGTTTGATTTGTGCATTAAAAAAGGCGTTTTATTATTTTGGGAATTTGCGTTGTTTTGTTTCCCTTGAATTTGAAACCTTAGAATGGTCAGCAGCGTTAAGGGATTAGATATTTTGCACCTGATGCTCGGCCAGTAGCACGTGGGCTCCTCTCGGTAGCGTTAACCACTCCTGGTCATCTGCCCGACGTAGCCTTAAGGTGGGAATGGCTGGTAACTACTTACAACAATCTTTTCCTAATAATGAGGCTATTCGATGATTGTAAACGTAATGATTGTTGGTAGTAAACTGAAAACGTATAACAAAGGGTTCAAAGGGTTTTAGCGAGCGTTAACCGAATCCGTTCACCGACGCAGCCCTATAGTGTCCGCGGCCCATCTTGAGTTCGCCCCAGAATGAACACAAATAATCGATTGTACGTGTTCAGTCGCAGAGTGCCTTGTTGATATCCAAAGTAGTTACAAAAAGCAATGGCGGCCGTCGGTTAAAGCCACTCCCTCCAGGAAGACGTAGCCGATCACAAAATAAGTGCAGGACTCAAGATACGCCACGCACATTATAAGACCCTGACTATTAATGGATAAAACAATGCTTCAGGCACAGAGAGGAGCAAAAAAGTTTGGTCTGGTGACAATGCCCAAATACAACAATTAAGAATTTACGGTATTGTTGTGTTCAATTCAATGCAATGGAACATAACAATACCGTAAATCTTAATTGTTGCATTTGATCATTGTCTAGCAGACCAGGTCGGTCCGCCTAGAGCCTTTACAGCTTCTGTGTATTAGTGTATTGGTGTATTAGTGTACTAGTGATGTAGTAGGTGTTTTAGTAACAGTGTGTGTGGTTGTACTGGGGCTGGTAGTCAATGTTGGCTAAAGCTCCGTAATAAATAAATCAATCGTTAGCAGACCAATTTTTTTTGCTTCCCATACATGCATATTAAACCGCTGGCTAAAGGTTTTGTTGTTGTGGACGAACGATTAAAATGAAAGGATTAGTGAAGCTCGGTTAAATATTAAAAACGCTATTTACTTTCTCCTCAGAATCCAGTGAACAAAAAATAGCCTACACGAACCTATGGAGCCTGGGGACGGGTAAAGGCTGTGCTGGGTGACGCCGGGCAAGCCTCATCACGCTGAAAGAGGCATTAACCGCTTGCCAAAGGTTCTGTCGTTGTGGACAATTAAAATAAAAGGATTAGTGAAACTCGGTTAAATATTGAAAAAAAATTACAAAGCCGCTGTGCTAAACATATGGACTTTGCTGTTACAAAGATGTATTCATTTATTTCCGATGTACAAAGGCATATTTATTAACTTCCGGTAGAAATATTCATTTGAAATTGCATGGATTCCGGTTCAGCGTTTGCTACCCGGTGTGCTGAAAAACACATAGACGGGATACACGCCTTCCGCACAAACACATGACAGTGAAAACCGTCCCAATGGTTGCAAACGGTGCATCAAACACCGATCGCGCATAGCACGGGCTTCCGCTAGTTTAATAATAAGAGTAACATTGTTCTCTCAATTAGGAGGGAATTATTAACACATTTACTCCGCAATTAATTAGTTTAGATTTAACAAACGTCATCGTTTTGGCGTCCCATGACCGGCCAATGTGACACGTGAGAACATCCGGCTTGACGACGTGGCAGCCACCTCCAGCGCCAAATACAAGATGCCCACTCTCAGCTTAGTCGCTCGGCAATGGGTATCATTCCTTTTTACGGATGTTGCTCTATTAATTGTGAGAGATAACTAGAAAGGCTGGGAAAGAGGTGCATGAGCCGAAAGGAAAATTCTTGATTCGTTTAGGCATGCACAAAAATCGAAAAAGTCGAAAATCGAGCGCTCGTAAGACTATTCCTCTACAACGAATGAAGTCTAAGCTAACACTTGATAGATAGTCATGTCTTTTGCCCAGAAAAATGAGTAAAAATTCAGCACTCAATATACGTTTCGTTATTACGACCTGTTAATATCGTTAATACGTGTACAGCAGGCTCGTATAATTTTCTGAGCGTAAGCACGATGGCGAGCCCGTTGGTTACTTAACGACTCCCTCGAGATTCGAGTAGTGGCTAACAACAGCAATTTCATCCATCTTTATAATTCGTGTGTGCTATTATCATTATCATTGCCCCAGTTCACTTCATTCACAATTGCAGGGAGCCTTCAACGCTGCACTCAGCAATGAAAACGAACATTTGATTCACGAACGTGGAACTCTTATAATAATAAGCGGAGCGGAGTGAAAAATCTGGAGTTGAATTAAGCAGAAGACAAA
>JAHWFP010012154.1:0-13964 GCA_023313725.1 Lithobius niger | reverse complement strand
TTGCTGGCTGTCTACGTTTCCATGGAAACGAATACAGCCACGCTAGTAAAAATGGTTAAAATAAGTTCGAGTGACAATTAATGGAGTGAAGATGCATTGCGGACGTATAAGTACATTCTAAAGATCCTGTGAAGCATATTTATTATGATGCAATGCGTTACCTACAGCAGTAATAAACGAATCCGGCCTAACGATCAATTCGGTCGCCATCTTGAGAATCACTAGTTAGCAGCAGTCAGAACCAGAAGTTGTTATCGCGATGGACGTCCATTCAAACGCAAATCAAATGTAACATAATTCAAATCGATCTCACGTACTTAATTATGTTCTTATCTTTATAACCGATTAATTAAGCTTTTTAGCAGGTTTAAGTATACAACACTAGTGTGTTTTTTAATTCTAATTTTGATTCTTGATTATCGCTTTTGCACAAGAGATGCTTATCACTTATTAGTCGCCGTTTGGTAGACCATCACAGCGTTTATCAAAAAGTGGACTGTGATTGGCTGATGTGCCAAAACTACCCCATTGGCCAAAAAAAACGAGGAAGATACAGAATAAGATAGTTGTGATTGACTGATTTGTCAAAAACTAGCAGGACCCGTGCATGCTGCACGGTGGATTGAGGCTCCCGGTCTTAGCCTTCCCCGGTGTTTGGGCGTTTGGTCTTCTTAGAAAGTAAATTTCGTATGTAATATTTCATTCATTAGTAAAATGATCCTTCAAATTTACTTGCCCCTCCTCTTCCCCTCCTTTTCTGCCCCCCTCCCCCCACCCCGGCCTCCTACTGCAAGTTACTCTCCATGATTGTCTTCCGGTCATAGCCTGTCTAGTGGGGGAGCAACTGGTCAAATTTGGGAGTCCGTGTAAATTTTGTGATACAATATTCCGTTTTTTTTGGTTTGTTAACTGGTACCCCAAAGAGCGCGAAAACGCTTGTTGCCACTTCTGGAACTCATGCAGGGGGGTGGGGGAGGGGTGGACGGGAAAGGAAGGGGAAGCGCATTGCCGGACACTACGTTTTTGGCCATAACTTTCTTAAATTTTATGATAGAGAACCCTAATTTGGCTCAAATTAAAAGAAATCTAATTACCTAAAACTTTTACTCTATACAGAATTTGTCTAAAACACGAAATTAACCTGTTATAGGCAGAAAGACTTAAAAATCGTACATTTTTGTGTGACTTATTTTTGCTGATAAAGTTAATTTC
Source organism: Lithobius niger (assembly GCA_023313725.1). Lineage (NCBI taxonomy): Eukaryota > Metazoa > Arthropoda > Chilopoda > Lithobiomorpha > Lithobiidae > Lithobius > Lithobius niger. The sequence goes on along the minus strand of JAHWFP010012154.1, from coordinate 12,752 downwards.
GATTGTCAAACAAATTTTGTATGCGTTTGTATGATAGCACTGCCGACTACTGTTTAAAGGTTGAAAATAGGTGTGTTTCCGTTTTAATCACTTTTACATACTCGGAAGCAAGCACAGCCATAGCAGATGGAATTAGAAAGAATCGTGTACAGGGTGATGGATTTTTGGTCAATCCAACTGTACCACCATTGGCTTGCATGCTTCTTTTAACATGCTCTAAAGCATGGTCAGCTTTAGTTGCACAAAATAGAAATATGTTTCCATTTACAGCCCAGTTTCGCACGCAAAACTGTTTATAAACTTTAGGGCTTTCAATTTCTACTGTTCATTTATGTATAATGGTGTTATTGTGAGCAAATAGGTTCTTGACAAGCCAATCTAGTGAAGAGAGGTGTTGTCTTCAGTCACTGGTCCCTACTGCCGTAAGCAATTGGCATAATTCAAGAACAAGCATTGACTGAAAATGCTTCTTCTAGGCATTTTACTGCCTACGCTATTGCAGCTTTTGATTCCAACTTAGTTGTAAAGGGGTGATTGTGGTTTAATGGCGCATCGACAGCTAGGTCTTTAGTGCCAACTTCAGTCACAGAGCAGTGGCCGGGGATTCCTCTGTGCCACACGTTATAGAGATGTCAACCAAAGCCCAAATCTGTATCTTATCGTGCATCTGTACCTCCTGCAAGAAATGAAGAACCCCGAACAATAAGACAGAATCATCGTCATTGTCCCACGGAAGGTGGTAAAGGCGTCAAACACCATCAAGATGGGAACAATCAAAAAGAAAGTAACGTACTGTGAGAGGACGGCGACATTCAGGAGGGATTAACCCCCCCCCCCTCCAATTAACCAATGAATAAGGTTGGTGATACACAAACGGGCTAACACCACCTCTTCCTGCTAACTGCAGCAATCAACCGAGTGCTAAGTTGTAAAGATTTCGAGCTAAATACTGAATGGAGCTTGAACAGTTATTAAATGTGCTTCCATGACTCTACGTACGTGTTTACCCTCTAGAATGAAACCTGTTACAGAGTTACACACGCCACTTTCAATCCGTCCTATAACTAGCCCACTATTTTAATTGTAGTTTTCAATGCATAGCCATGGTTATGTGTAGTTCCCCAGGCCTGAAAACCAAATATCCCACGTCAGGTTTGTTCATTTGCAGTTGTTTAGCTTGGCTGTATAAGCACACGTCCAATGCTGAGACAGTTTTTTGGCCCTGCCCCATTACTATGTGGTTAACGCTTTGTGCCTGAAACAGAACCATTTACATTGCTGACCATTCCGCTGGTGGTGCAAGTGTTATTGGGGTGACTTGACTGCAGTCGAAGGCATAGCAGTGGTTGTGTAAGGCATCAAGTGGTTGTGTAAGGCTGATCATGTTGGAAAACTTGATTTTCCACTCATCTCTTCACAAACGTTAAACTGTACATCGTTTTGCAGAAGAGAACTTCTAGTTTTAGAGTACGCTTTTCCTTCGTGATGTTTCTTTCAGTGTGGTCTAGAGCATATGAAATTTTGAAGTCAGGATTAGTTGGGCACCTTGGCATTGGTTTGGATAGCACAGAACAGTCAAAATTAGAGTTGCTGAATTAGAAAGAGATACTGAACGAGTTCCAGAACTATCTCGTACCCGTAGAACTGGTGCATTATCATCTGCTTGTTAATGTTGGTAAATGGCCATTTGTTGCTTTTTTTGTCCATCCGAGGTATCTTTCATGAAGTTGACGTTGTCTGGCACAAAATATAAGTATCGTTTTATTACAATAGTAACACTACATTGTTATTGCAGATGGTGTCTACAATGCACTCTACTAATTGAGTTTCATGCCTAAGAAGACGGCTGTATTCAATAGAAAAGCCCAATCTGCGAAACAAATTAACATGAGTTTTGTTTCCAGTGGCTTGGTGAATTGCCATACCCACAGAAAACTGATGAGGAGTGACACACGGTCTGTATTTCATTAGGAGATGAACATCTCACTTGCCTCTCACTGTGTGTCAGAGCCATAACAATTTGTGAAATACTAATGGCTGCACTCTTCACAGCAACTTCATTTCTGTGTGATGAAATACTTTCTTCCCCCCCTCCCCAAGCCACCTGAGCCGTACACTTCAGGAGGAATTATGTTATCGGGTATATTAACTGTTCTGTGAACTCTTACTTTTCTGCTCCATGAATACACTTTCGGAATATAAGAGCTGCATTGTAAGAGGCAGTTGACAACATACAAGTTCTATATTGTATCCCAAAATTTACACGGAAAACCAGTTGCTCCCCCACTAGTCCCGGTGTTTGGTCTTCTTAAGAAAGTCAGTCGCGTTTGGAATATTTCATTAGTCCCGATGTTTGGTCTTCCCTCCCGTGCCATACCCTCCCATGGGCACAACATTAACTGGACATTTCCACCGAAATTTTGGCGCAGACCCAGTAAAGACGCATACTTGTGTTTTATTGAAGTAATTTTTTCTTAGGAAAGAAAATAGCGTATGCAATATTTAATTCATTAGTAGACTGATCCATCAATTGTACTCGCCCCTCCCCTCGGCCTCTTCCCGTGTTTTTCTATCCCCCCCCCCCCCCCTCCTAACTGCAAGTTAATCTCCGGGATTGTTTCCTGGTCATAGCCTCTCCCGGTGTTTGGTCGTCTTACGAAAGTCAATCGCGTTTGCAAAATTTCATTAGTAGACTGATCCTTCAATTCTGCTCGCCCCTCGGTGTTCCCCTCGTTTTCTGCTCCCCCAATGCTCCCTGCTGCAAGTTAATCCCCGTGATTATCCCCGGTCATAGCTTCTCCTGGTGTATGGTCTTCTGGAAAGTCAATCGCGTTTGCAATATTTCATTAGTAGACTGATTCTTTAATTTTACTCGTCCACAACGTGTTCTGGTGTGACCTGAGATTATGGTGCAGACACAGAAAAGGCGCATATATCTCGTGTCTTAATGATTGTTAAAAAAACTGTATCACTGAGAAAGTCAGCATTCAGTATGCAGCCAAGCCCCCTGCTGCAGCGTAATCTCCGTGATTGTTTCCATCAACTTAGAAACAATTCATGTCGGCACCACGTACCACCAAATTGTTGCAAGTAATTTTCCTTCATTTGCTCTCGCATGCAAAGATTGTTGCCGCCCACTTTAAAACAATTCAACTATGCTCTCCAAGTTTTCATCTAGGAAAGAAATTAGCCTTTCTATCGTTTCAGGCTGCCATTAGGGGGCCTTGACATTAACAACTTATCGTCGTTTTGTTTAAAGTTGTCCGCTCTTAGCTGAAACACGGATTCATTTTTTAGATCAATTGAATTCAATCGAATTTTTTTATTATAATAATAATAATAATATGTTTGCTCTCATCAAAAGTGGGAGTGGGATTGCGGAAGGGCAGGCCACTGATACCGTTCCCAGCGTCAAAAGGAAAAGAGAGAAGAAGTGAATTCGTATTATGGAAGAGTGATTAAAAGGATTATGTCAGTAAGTCCTTTTAAGGAATTTAGTGAGATCACAGCTCAGTAGCTTCTTCATAAAGATTGAGATTGACGCGGCAGAGACCGTCTCTTCGGGTAGTGAGTACCAAATTGGAACTACGTGCACGGCAAAGAATGATTTCCGACAGCCCAGATGTGTGAGCTCGACACGCAGCTTCAGGGAATGGCCTCTGGTAGATGAAGAGGGAGGTTGATCGAAAAACGGTAGATCGATCGGCAGTAATCCATGCAAAATCTTAAAAGTCATTATTAGGTCTGCCCTAATCCTACGCAACTCTAATGGTTCCAGTCCGGCCTTACAAAAGCGAGAATTGGCCGGAAGAGTCTTGAAGCCAGGCAGGCTTCTGGTGAAGGTTCGCTGTACAGTCTCAAGGCAATCAATATCACCCAGCAGGTGGGGGGACCAAACTGGGCTTGCGTATTCCAAAAGGGGTCTTACAAAGACTTTAAAGGCCCACACCCGTATATCAGCGCTAGTGGCCTCAAAGCATTTCATAATCATTGATAGTCTGCGATAAGCTGTAGCTGCAATCTTCGTGCAGTGTGTAGAAAATGATAGGTCCTTAGAGAACCAAATCCCTAGGTCGCGACCACAGTCTACAACTTGTAAATTGGTTCCACCTAGGTCATAGGAAAATGAAGGATTGGAGGCACCCACGTGGAAAACATAGCATTTAGATTGCGAAAGGGGCAACTGCCATTTAAGCGACCATTGGTGTACGATGTCTATATCAGTATGAAGTTGATAGCCGTCACTAAAACAGGTGATAGTTGATCCCGTTTTGACGTCATCAGCGAATTTAAAACGTGTCGCCCCAGGTGACTCCAAAGGAAAAGAAAGATCATTTAAAAATACGACGAAGAGTAGGGGACCCAGTATGGATCCTTGAGGCACCCCTTGGGGCTCTAAGGATCAACAACGAAAGGCCAACAGTCAAAACAGCCCACCGACAATGCCCCATTCACGCGACCAGATTCAGTTTGCAAGGTAGCAATTAGTCGCAACGTGCATTGCAATTGTAGTCAAGTTTTAATCGATTGTTGCACGTGTTTCCAGTAATTGGTTTTCGCCGCCTTACTTTTGGCCGAATGTGTATTATATTAGTGCCGTTAAGATATCCTTTTCCTAATGGCACAAAAAAAAGAGTGAGATGCTACTTAAAAACAATGATTAATATGTGGTTCTTCTTATCAGCTACAGTTGTGCAAATTTTTTGGCATTGCATCATGTGGAAGCACACATTTCGTAAGGGATTCTGAAATGCTATGTGGTAATTTAAGTTTCTTTCGTATGCTTATATTGAAGCACAGTTTCTTATGGAAAGGATTTTTAACAAAGTAACCCTTCCTCAGTTTTACAGTGCAATTGGCAATTAACATTTAATATTTCTGCTTTCCTATTGGCCATACTACACACTCCTAAATGCTGAATGAACGACTGAAAAATGAAGCATATATGTACGAGATTTTTTACAATAGAAACTGTAATCACGGTAGTAGATGGTGCTGAATTGTCTGCCACGTAACGTCTTCCATCTAACGGCCACGAAACAAATACTTCATAGGTGTTTGTTTCTGACTTATTTTCCTCCCCAACCACAGAGAAATCAAATACCAACGATGTCGTATTCTGCCACCTTCCCAGGCCTGAGAAGTCAGTCTAGATAGAGTTCAACTGTTTCAACCGAACATGCTGCAGTTTGGTATTTCTTTCCAGAATAGATTTCAGACTCTTGTGTCAGAGCATGTGCACAATGGAGCCGGACGGAACCTGTTGTGAGTGAAATGAAGTATGGTGTTGATACCATACACTTTTGTACCAGTGTACCAGTAGAGCGTGCTTAGTGTTGTAGTAAAAGAAGAATACGTTGATATTGATCCAGGTAGTAGTTGCAACCGGGATTCAGGAGCTACAGTGAGAGTAGCAGTTGTAGTGGTGGTGAGAATGGAACTAGAAGTTGCTGCTGGTAGCAGCCTTTATAAATGCGTTTTCCATCGACTTCTGGAATGTCCGGCGCCTTGTGAGCAAGGTAGAGGATGTGTGTAAGCTATACGAGCATGTTGATGTTCTGGTCTTGCAGGAAGTTCAGTTGCCATGGTGTGCATGCATACGTCCCTGAACATAACAGTGCAGCAACCCCATACCTAATGTTATAATTTTGGTAAACTGGAAGGTGCCACACCAGTACCTCAGTAGATGCCCTGGAGTAGATGCCTGTGGTGTTAGTGTGTGGTCTGGCAGCGTTTGGTACTTGGTTGTGTTTTTTCATATAGTTAAAAAGTTTACTATTAATGAGTGGTGTGTCTGAGTCAAGTCGCTCCCCTGTCCTTTAATACGTGGAGGGGACTTCAATGCTCATCAAAGAATATGGGGCAGTGTGAAGTGAGACACTAGGGGTCATCTACTTGTATCCACTCCGGAAGAGTTGGACCTGGACTAGTGCATGATGGGGCCCCAATCTTTATTCGATGAAGTGGTTAAGTATCCAGGAGTCTGTCTTGGATCTTTTCGTATGTTCCAGACACCTTGTCGAGCACTTTAGTTTCAGTGTTCTGACGATCTGCATGGTAGTGACCACTGGTTGATATGACTTTTTAGATTTTTTACTGCTAGTGGTCGCCCCTCCATGCACATGCAAAGTACTGGACGTCCAATTGTCAAGCATGGGTCTTTCGGTTGGTGGTTGAACAAGAGGCGTGGGAGGTAAGACAATCAATCAAAGCATCAAACAGCAGCTCACCCTATGTGGTGTACCCTGGCCTGCAAATGGCGGTCAAGGATCGCAGGCAGGCCATTCGGCTTGCTTTCCAACTGAGCTATGCTGAATTATTTTTTCTGAGATTACATGTGAGTCGTGGTACATCTTGTAGAGTGAGAAGGCGTCCTTTGGTGCGTGTATGTGTTCATGAATTGCTCAGGCTGTTCCCCGCCCATAGTCTGGAATTTAGATAGTCTGCTAGATGCCAAACCCTGCCTCTCTTGGGTTTTAGGGACTAGGAGAGACACCTTTCTCCGAAGAACGGACATGGCTATTGCCTTCAATGACCGGTTTTCGGAAGTCTTCCATTTGCGTTTGGGCCCATACCCAGAAGTCAGTGAGTGTACCTGGCTTGAGGTACCCGCTGAGGGTAGAGTGAGAAGGCGTCCAGGTGTCGCTCTGAGGGTGTGGTTGGGATTAACGGTGTATTGTAAAGTAGACTGAAGTCTCTCACCCCAGCTGTGTTGCAGGATCTGCTTGCTCTAATCCAGGGCATTTTTGACGCTGAGTTAAGTACCTCCATTCAGGCTTTTCACCATTCTCTCCCTGGTGGAGAAGCAAAGGAAGTGTCGTTCATTCCTCATAGGTTATCGTCCCATTGCCAGTCTTTCTTATGTGTGAATATGTTACGAACGAATTCTGGTGCGCAGACTAATCTGGAAATTGGAGCACTCCTGTAGCTTGTCTGATTTGCAGTTATGCTATTGAGACAAGTGTGGTGCCCAAGATGCTATCATGTTTTTGGAAACGAGTGTCCGTGAAGTGTGGATTCATGGGAATATTATATTGTACTTGCTGTCTTTTTCAACATCCGAGTGGCATATCACATTGTCATGAATTAATGGTTTTGTTTCTCTCTCTGCTCTGTTGGAGTGTGCAGGGATCTTGCTGAGGCGATCTTCACCCTTCTTGGTGAGCGCCCATTTGTGACTCATGATGGTGAATACTAGTCCAAGGTGTTTGTAACTAGACGTGATCTTCTGCAAGGAAGCTGTCTCAACCCAATCCTGATTGTACTTGATATCTTGGCAGAACCAGGGCAGCATACAAATGCTGTTGCTTATGCGGACGACTTTGCAGCAGATTTTTGCACTTGCAGGTGATCTTTTAGTGGGATGTGGTCTTGCCTGTCACTAGAGAAGACTGAAGCCATTGTATTTGCATGAGATACGGTTGTAACCACCTCTTTTGTACTGGGGTCTGCACTTGTGACCACAACTACAGAAGTTAGATATCTGGGAGCATTGTTGAACTCGCAGTTAAGCTGGTCCGGTGAAGTGGTGGCTATAAAAAAAAAAACTGTTTCGGTTTGGTCGTTACACTGCAAAGCGTTCTATGATCGTGTCTTTCTATCGTGCATACATTAAACCTTGTGTTAACTACCACCTCCCATTTAATAATAATAATAATATACAAGTTTGTTGCAAATGCAACCGGAATGGCAAGGATCTGGTGGCCACTGACTGCCATCCGATGTTAAAACTAAATTATAAATTATAAAAATTATAAATTTATAAATCATAAATTTTTGGAAGGTTCCCATCGTTCAATGGATAGTCTGCAAACGTCTGTAAATGAGTGTCTCCATCTTATCACCGGGTACCTTCTATCAATCCTTATCTCTGTCTCGTTGAGGTGGGAGAAATTTTGGCGTGCTTTCGTGCTGCAGAGCTCCTTGTGAACCTCTGTCTTCGGGGCATGAGCAGGAGTGTATCGGATCTAGTAGAGCTGGTTCTGTGCGATTACCTCATTTTAGGACGCCTTGCTCGTGCCAGTTTAAATGCTGCAGGTCTGGGCATAACCTTTCTAATGGACCCTCCTAATAGGCTTTCCAGACCCATTATGTCTGTCTCCACCATGCTTGTAGATTTGGTGTCACGTCTTGGACTTCTTTTTTAAACTCCAAACCACATCAGCTGACAGTTGAGATTTTCTGTAATGCTTCTGCAATGAGAGCTGGGAAGGAGGTGTGGGTGTTTTTTATCCCAGGTGTTAAGCTAGGTGTCGGCAGTTTCGTCAGAAGTGTTCCATTTTTGTGTTTGTTTATGAGCTGGCAGCCATTCTATTCCTCTGTATCTTGCTTTCGATCTTGGCTTTCACACTTTGTGATATGGTCTGACTCGGCTTCGAGTATTCGGTTTCTGCGGCGTACCTTGGTGTGGCTTGCTATCAACCATCCGCTGGTTTTTGGAGGGTTTCCAAGCTAAGCATGTTACAGTGGTCTGTTTATCCCGGGTGCCAGGACATGGGAACTATGTTGCTAATGATTTGGCCAGGCTTCGCTTCGTCACCTGCACTAACTCAGTTCTTGTCCCCAGTGCACCACGTGACCTGTGTCCCATGGTCTCAGCATAGTCTTGTGGTTGCTGGAAGTCTGAGTGGATGAATGGAGTTAATGCTCGAGCCCTGTTTGCCATTTACTCCAAAACAATTGCTCGACAGCCTCTGGCCCACCTTCCAGGGCATATGGCAGGAATTGTGTTCTAGATTCGGACTGGGTAGTCTTTCCAGAGGAGCCATGCCTTTCATCTTGGCTGGTCTGCTTCGCCGGCCTGCATGTGTGGTGTTAAAAGTGTCAGTTTCTCAATTCCTCTTTGACTGTCCACTCCTGCTTGTACTGAGGCAGACTCTGCTTGCTGGTTATAATTTTGGGAATGATCTTCGATTAGCTCTAGGTGTTCCTCCCCACTCCATTCTATCCGCTCCCATTTTCATGCAATTTCAGACTATTGTCGAGCTTCTAATAGAGCAGTCTTGGTGGTGCTCCGTGTTCAAGCGACGGGGGTGGTGGGGGGTAGCGACTTGGTACTGGAGGCATACCATATCCTGTGCCCTGCTGTTTTTATTTTTTTTATTTTAGTATGCTGTTATTCGGTTCTACTGTTGTTCTGTTACTCTCTCACTAGTTTTTTTGTAGCTGCAGAGATTATGGCTTAGAATTCATTAAATTCGTTTTGTTTGTTGATAAGCAAAATAAAAGAATCCACGTTTCAGCTTAAAAGAAATAGAGACTCACGGTGCACGAAGCAACCACCCACCCAAAACTCGAAGTTTGACACCAAAAGCGTCAAAACGTGACTTGATTGTGTCGAGTGAGAGAGCACAATCAACAAAATGCGGAAGGGCGTTTAGTACGAAAGACAGTACCAGAAATACGGAGTGAAATTTGGAGTGAGAAAAAGAACAGGGTCCACAGCTAGGAAATTGTGAATAAGTTAATAGGTAAGTATCACGTCGCCACGATGAAAAGTTTCAAACCAAATGGCGATGTACTGTTAATTTCGGGGCCAGTTGAAAAACTTATTGGAGCAAGGCAGGCGAAGCGAGGCAATCGCGCCAAAACTACTGAACCTAATTTGACGAAATTTTTGTATGCTGACCAAGTACAACTCGAAGAGTGTCATTTTTTTCTTATAAAAATCAGGTGTATCTTGGGCCGGAAATTAAGAAAAACTAGAAGCCCGTTCTTCAGAGGTATGTAATAAACATGTTATTTTGTCTGTCATGTGTATTTCCTTTCTTCATCAAAGTAAGTTTCTTTAATCACAATTTTGCGCATACTGGGTAACGAATGCTCAGCGCATCTCCCTTACTACCGTGAAACCTTCTCCCTCCTTACCTTCTTGCGTGCAGTGACAGTGTTGTGTCACCAAATTTCTATAACAGGCACCATGAACAACTGCTTATTTCCAGTTGGAGCCATCTCGCTTCACTCGAGGAAGTTATTTATTGTTCTTCACATACTAACTGGCTCATATCTGATGGTCCAAAAAAACTTGTGCCTCTTTAATGATGTTTAGACGACGACGTATTTTGTCACTATTCGTTTATTAGCGTTATCCCGGAGTCCCGTTGCCCATTTGTTTTTAACTGTAAGATTCATAGGGAAACCCGGGCCGTGTCATTTTTGTTGGTTGATAATGCTGTTGCCACATGTGTCTCGTGTTTCTTCGTGTTAAAATTGAACAGAAAGAAACGTGTCCGAAATATCTTATCACTAAAATCTTCTACCCCTTTGCCTTCTTGCCTGCATTGACAGCGTGGTGGCACCGAATTTCTACAGCAGGCACTGTGAACGGACAACTGCCCATTCTCGGGAGGGTGTAATAAACGTCTGGTTTTATCTGTCATGTGTGTGTCCATGCTTCATCAAAGTAAGTTTCTTTAATCACAACTTTGCACATATTGGCTAAGAAACACTGATTTTCATTCGCTTCGCTCACTGAAACAGCGTGTCTCCCTTACTTAACCATTTCCCCTTACTTTCTTACCTACAGTAACAGTGTGGTGTCACCGAATTTTTATAACAGGTATTGTGAAAAACTACTTATTTGCAGTTTGCTTCCTTCTCTCCATTGCCTTCTGGGGTTCTTGGGGGAAACCAGTAAAGTTTAATTTTCGTTTTGACGATGAAAATAGCCCTGCACTTCAATTGGGGTATTTTACTTCGTTCGACTCACATTTATATAGGATACATTTCCATTGGATCGAACAAATATTTATACAAGCAACACGATTTCAATAATGTTGCTAGCCGAGTCGCTCGCTAATGCTCGCTCGTCCGTTGTCGTCTCGCTTTGCTCGAGGAGATACCTGCTTGCCATTTGTATACCAAAAGACAGACTTACCACGCCAAAGAAAAAGGATAAAAAAAGTAGTAACTTATTGTTCACATATTTTTCTAGCTCCCATTCCAGCTCCAAATGCACATCCATGTACCTGTATCTGTCGTGCAGCTCAGTTATTTAAAGCTAAATAAAAGCTGACTTTTGTACCGATTTTCCCCCTCTTCACTTCTTTCCCTTCCCAACCCTGCTCGCTTATTCCGCGTAGCCCAGCTTCAGATAAATTGTGCTGCATAAGCATGTCCAACTTTCACCGGGTGTAAGTTGTACCCCTGGCTACCACTGCGAGCGCCCTATTCTAGTATTTTAGTACTAAATGACCAGTTTCAAGACACTTAGCCTCAGGCAACCGAGGTCAAGGGGTTGGAGTATTTGTTTCCACGGATCCAGGTGCAATGAATAGTTGGGGATAGAAATCCAGTGGTGACTCTGATACAGACCATTCCCTAACACTGTCCTTAGTTCTGTCCCTAGCAGCAATATACCCTTTCAATTATTCTTGATTCAAAGAAGACATTCTCACATTATGACTGAATCAAACTGGAGCCATCCACCTGAATTAGAAGTTGGAAAATTCAGACATCTGTAGGCATTAAATAAGTCAAAAGGGCTGAAAATGGCCAAAACTGACCGTTTTTCACGAAAACCGCAATAGATAATGACAAAAGGTATAGGCCCTATATTGTAGAGTACATTATTTCAAACAACTTTTATGTATTTTTTTTTGTGTATTACATCAAAATGGAAACAACATACATCAAAAATTACGTGCAATTTGGCCGCCATGTTTAATGTTCAAGGTTTTCAGCTTGGCGACCTTCTGAATCTTAAAGTGAACGTCAGTTTGAGTAAGTTCAAAATGCTTTACAACCCTCCAATGCAAGGTTCACTAAAAAAATGGCAAAATTCCTCCAGAGTAGTTAGGGAAAACAATCCAGGGATTCGAATTGGGAAACCTACGTGCCCTTCACCAGGTACTGCGGGGGGGGGGGGGGGGGGGGCGGGGGTAAGGGGCCCCCGCAACCATTTGAAAGGGCGGGGAATCTCTCCCACACGTACTCTAAGTGTTGCGCCTTTTTCTTTTCCCCCCCCCCCCCTCGCTGCAGCAAAACAGGCGTTCAACAAATTGTTACGCTTCATTTCATTTGGTTTTATTTCAATAATCTTGGCTCCGACCACAGTCAACTTGATACGGCAGCATCGCTCACCTTTAAAGGTGAGCGACGCTGCCTTATCAAGTAGGCTGTGCTCCGACTAAACATACGACGCCATTTTGGGGCAAAATAACTGTGGGACACAATGCACATTTCAGTTTGTAATCAATTTTCGGCAGCAAGCTGTTCCTAGGTAGAATATTGCAGTCCAGTACCTTTGCGCTAGTAATCATCTCTCAAAACCAGTCTATTTCTTAATACTTACATACAAACTGAACTCACACGAATGTAAATTACGGCTAAATATTCCCGATACACGAAAATTTATGACTTGAACCACTGGTAAACTATTGACGGTGCATTTCTGTAACATGCTTAGTAATAGGTTCTGGTTTTAAGTGTTCCTATTTGTTTCCAGCAGTTCACCAAGAAAATGAAGACTTGGCTCCGTCTGAAAATCAGAAATGTATCTTCTTGAAAACTATATTTAAACGTGTCTTGCTTTTTTTCAACGTCACATCTAAACTCACATAAAAAAATATTTTTTAGCATTGCAGAATTATTGTCCTATTTAGGCTTCAGAATTTAAAGTGTCTTTAAGCCTACAGCATCGTGCCACTATTTCGTAAGGCGTGCGCAAAAAGGTCTGCGCAATAAAGTTATACGTTATTTCAGTATCCCGGGAGAGCAAAGAAAAACGATAATTTTGGTAGGACAAGAAACAC
>JAHWFP010012140.1:0-30351 GCA_023313725.1 Lithobius niger | reverse complement strand
CCCCCCCCCCCCCCCCAACACACATCGTGGACCTCAAAAATGACACTTTCAGTAGTCAAGATTTCTAAAAACGCCGTAGCTTATGGAGGAGGGCTTTCCCCCCGCCCCCCCACCATCTTGTAAGTTTTGATAAGATTTTGACGTTATTTCATGTGTCATCCGGTGAATATTTCTTTAAAACCGCTTTCTTCTAAAAAGATTTTTGCTCCACAGGGTATTTTTCATGTTGTAAGTTGTAGAGGGCATGGCGATGCTGATTCGAATTGCCCATATATGCATCCATTACACCAAAAATTATTCTGCCGTCATGAGTCACGAATCTCGGACCGAAGGTGGCTTAAAGGTGATTTCTTTGAATGATTTCAAGAACACAACTTTAAAGTCATGGCTCGTTTTCCACACAATTTGGACCCTACCGATGCGAAATGCTATTTTTTAATTAGACTAGAGGAAATCATCTACACTTAACCAGACAAGGTAGTGGACAACATTTTGGACTCGGGGGGGGGGCGGGGGCGTGTTTTTTTCAGGGGTCATGGAAGGGGAGGGGGATCATCGAAACTTTGGACATCACATTTTCAATTCCTCCGGCTTCCCTTCAGACAGAAATAACTACCGCCCCTATCACAACCGAAGTGTTGGGAACCTTTCGCCTCCTTAGTGAAAGGTAGGAGAGCTACTGTCAAGAAAAGCTACTGGTTTAGAGCAATTTTTTTGACTACCAACCCTCTATATGACGATACTCGTGACGATTAGTTGTTACTGGAAACGGACCGATTAATCGAATTAAGTACCGTTATCTAGGGGATGATGTGGGGGGGGGGGGCCGGTAGAGCGGATGATGTGATTGCTGTTCATGGGTTCAACACGAAGTGACAACTACAGCTTTAACCAGAAGAAAGCAGACATGTTGGATTGACAGGCAGCCAGGTAAACGGTCCTGCCTAGATCTTTGAAAGGCTCTTATCCATACACCACATTGTGCAGACCACCTAGTGGCCAATCAGCACTACTTTAAACAGAGTGGATAAGGCCACTTGAGACAGGTAACACCACAAGGGCGGAGGGGAAGAGTAGAGGGGCGTCGGGTGACTGGTTCATGTCCCGTTTAGTAGAATCCCGTTTTGCAGAATTATTATTTTTTTCTCCAAATTATGGGCCTCATTCGCGCTGCCGTGCTTGCTGAGGCTAAACATATATGACCAGAAACCTCAACTCATCACAAACTCCTTCCAGTTAGGAATTCAACTTTAACTTCGAAAATGGTAAATTTTTAAAGAATATTTTGTTTCGGCGAAGCGTGATTCTGCAAAAAGGGGAATTCACGCTTCGCAGAGAAATCTTAATTAAGAAAAATCTTTTTTATTTTCTGCGAAACGGGATTCTGTGAAGTGGGATTCTGCCAAACGGGAAATCGCCAGGTAACCGAATGGTTAGTACGAGCATCTTCACCATGGACTTGTATACTATCACGATACGATCCATGATCTCCATGATCTTCCACGAGTTCCATGATCTCACGTATCAGAGGTCCAGGGTTCAATGCTGTCCTCTATCCACCCCTGCGCAATCGGGAAGAAAAGGGTACTGCAAATGCGTCTTTGCTCAAAGTCTTCTGTACACTGAACTAGAGAAGCCAAAATAGCACATGTAAAAGTAAATAAACACAAACCGACGTTTCGAGCTGATTCCAGCTCATTTTCAAGGAAAACAAAATATACTAAAATTGCATAAAGGCGCTAACAGACATCCGAATGCAGGCAAAACTGCCTAAGTCATACAGCAATTCGAACACGTTTTTAAAAAGGTGAATTAAAAAAATGTGAAAAATTTTAAATAGGAAGAGGAGAGTGTTTTTACTCAGGGTTTTATTCAGTTTCCCCTGGTGGTGAAAGTGTCAAACTGTTATTATTATGGTACCCTGGTGTCGGAATTATAGGTGACAGAGTGCTCTTTGAGGAGTGCCAAGTATTCTTTAAATTTGTTGTTATTGGGGAGCAGATGAGTATGAACCTATGGGTCGTGCAAGGATATGCACAGTGTTTCCAGGTTAAGCCTTAGTACGAATATGCGGGATTTGGAAAAGTACCTTACAGTGTTTGAAATATTAGGTTTGTGGCCTGTTTTGTTTTTAAATGCTGGACCAATGAGTTATTGTTGTCAAGGAGTTTGAAATTCGATTTGTGGGATCTTAATCGAATTAGCATTTCAATTAGCATTTGTTCACTGTGTCCAATATAGGTGGCGCCACACGTTTTATTTTCGCAAGAAATTTGATATATGGTGTTTCTTTTCAGGTGTACTGGACGTTTGAAGTCTGGTTGCATGGTTTTTAGGAGAGACAATTTGAGATTGGGTAAATTGTTGGTAGCCAATAGAATTCCCTGGGCGTGTAGTAGAGAGTGAAGGGGTTCAGTTACACCTTGAATGTATGGCGTGACAATGAAGTTAGCAGTTTTGGAAATTTGGGGGAGGGTGGGGGGAGGGGGGAGGAATTTTTTTGTGAAGTAGCCAAGTCGGGCTAGAAAATCGAGTGACAAGGTGGAGTGGATATAGCCACAGTTGACGTATTTAAAAATGATATAACGAAATTCAATCAAGAGTTGTTGTGGTTGAGTGGTGTGAGTACTCACTCCCTGGCTGCAGCCAATTTTCGCCACTTCTTCTTGTGCTTTCAGCACAAAAGAGGTCACTCTCCACTTCCTCTTTAAAGTTTTTTACATTTTTTAAAATTCATCTTTTAAAAAAGTTGTTCGAATTGTTGTACGACTAATGCAGTTTTGCCTGCATTCCGAAGTCTGCATGCACCTTTATGCAATTTTATTTTTTATTTTTTTAAAATTAATTTCTTTGAGTCTTAAGTCTGCCGAAGCAACTGAATGCTTGTATGGCTGAACCGGCTTAATTTTGAACATTACCAGACTTTTAGAGAAGAAGAAATAATCTGGTAAAGGGAGGTGCCAACCCGGGAATTCGATCCGGGAAACCTCCGATCATCGTAGGAGCCGAAAGATGGTCCAGAATTGTGCATTTCCATAGTGTATTTTGCATCCCTTGATAATGGGCTGGAGTCAGCTCGAAACGTCGGGTTGTATTTTTTTTTTACTTTACATGTACACTTTTGGCTTCTCTGGCTCAGTATACTACGTTCCAGTGCTTGCATTTTCGTAATCCTAAACAATGTCTACTGTGGCATATAAAAGGTCCTAAATATTTCCTTAAAAACTTCTCATCTTCCTCTCGGTATAACCTTAGCAGTTTAATAGGACGTTAATAGAAAGATTACTTTTTTTTTTTTAAATATAATAATAATATAATAATGCAGTTTAGCACTCGTAGGAAGGGGGAAGGAAGTAGCCGGGTTGTCGGGCACTTATAATGTTCCATTTATATTTTTTTTTTTAAATTATGAACATGGCGAGCATGTACACTGGATTTACATTTTCATTTTATTTTTTCTCATTGGGTCGTGTACATTCTGGTCTTTTCAAAAAAGTTTGAGGTCTACCTCATTTAGGAGGTGCTGAAAAGTGTCAATATTTTTTTGGGGGTTACCACGTTGAAAGGAAGTTCCATGGGTTTATTACCCTCATTGTAAATGATGACGTATACGCATCTGCAGGCGTGCTGCCGGTTTGTTTAATTTATACATGTGCCCGCGTGATGTTTCGTCGTGGACAGTTCGAAAATAGATATTATCAGTGCCCGCGTGTATGTTTCGTCGTGGACAGTTCGAAAATAGATATTATCAGTGCTGAGGAAACCCCCTAAAGTCTTAAAAATAAGAGCTAGATCCGTCTTCAAGCGTCGTAATTCCAAGGAAATCCAGGTTCAATAGCTGGAGGCGTGTTTCATAAGTTAAATTTTTCATCCCGGTTAAAGACTTCATAACCCGACGTTAAACCGACTCTACTTGGTCAATATCCTGTAAAAGGTTTGGGGACCGAACTGGCTAGCTCATTCCAATAGGGGCGTATATACGTAAAGCCTTTGTATGCTCAGAGTAGAATTTTTGGCTTTATTCCTACCTATGGGGTCACGTTGAAAAGCGACAGGAAAATTCCAAGTTTTCAGATTTATATGTCATCTTAGAAAGAGATGGGGTGGGGGTGGAGGGAGGGGGGGGGGAAAGGAGCAAGAACGCGGTGGACATGAACCCATCATATGACGTCTCAGACCGTAAACAAAAGCATTAACCTCGGAGAAGAAAAGACACGTTAATTTCAGCGCGCTGTCGACGAAAACAAAATTAATGTAATCGATACGGCAGAAAAGAAGGACGCCATTACAAGACCAGACCCCGAGCGGCCGAGAAATGAAACACTATAAGCACCAACCGCTTTGCACTCGTTACTGCTACCCGATTACAGAAATATGAGAATGGATACTAAGTGCGGTCAGAAAGCACTGAGGGGAAAGGTTGGGGAGGGGATAGGGGTCTCAAGTTAAATGTAGAACCAGTCGGGCTCTGAATGGTTCCCAATTGGGAGACCCTTTTCATATCCTGTGATTTTCGTCCAGGTTTCTTCCGACTCGTGGGAGGATGGAGGTGGAGGATTTGGAGCTGCGGGCAGGTCCTATCTTGCATGTACTACGCAACCGCAGTCAGAGCTATTACCGAAGACCCAAAATAAAGTAAAGCATCAAAGTCATTAGGGTTTAGGATATACAGGTTGAGGCCTTAGCAACGATAACATATCTATATTTTCGTTTGCCAGGTGGAGAACTTATGTTGTTAGCCCTTAAGAACGGTGTTTTGTTTTAGAGATCAGATTCGTGGTTCGGTATAAACAAAAGAATTGATCTATTATCGGTGTGAGTATATATATGCGATACCAAGAAATCAGTTTCGACTGCGCAGAACAGTCGGGTGTTTTTACGACCTTGGCTTATACTGAGTTGAGCTGAGTTTATTTCGGTACAATTTACAAGTAAACCGTTGGCAAAACTGAACCTGACACCACAGGGTCGTTCGTATACAAAAAAAAAAAAAAAAAAAAAATTTCTTAAAACAGGGCGGAAAGCCGTAGGCACAACAAGAGTTAAATAAATACAGATGCAAACCTATTGACGTTGCCTTTTGGCCTAAAATGCCAGACTACCTGAGCGGGGAATCGAATCCACAACCTTTGAAGCCAAAGGCCGAGGCCCTACCGCTGAGCAATACTGATAGGCCGTGCTCAGCGGTAGGCCCTCGGCCTTCGGCTTCAAATGTTGTGGGTTCGATTCCCCACTCAGGCAGTCTGACATTTAAGTGTAAAAGGCAATGTAAAAGGGTTTGCATCTGTATTTATTTTCTTAGAAATAGAAACAAAAACAGTAATTAATGTGGAAAACGGGGTTTCCAAAATCAAACAAAGCACGATTACGAACAAATTAATAAGTAAAATAATGGGGGGAGGGAATGTACGAGTACTAGAAAAACAATGCAACCAAAAAAAGAAAAGTTGTCACTATTAACTCATAATGCTAAACAGCAATGCTTAGCTCATAGGGTTTTGATCTAATAACAACTTAAACAAATGTTTCTTGAATGATTTTATGCCGCTAATTAAGTTTAATGAATAAAAATAACCGGTAGGCAATGAATTAAACAATTTACTACCCAGATAGTAACTGCATTTGTAGATTCTTTCCTTAGCATAACTTTAGGTAGTACGGCATAAAAACAGGATTCATTCCTAGTACGGTAATCCGTCACCAGACGAATACTAAGGGGCACGTTAGTAATACGTTGACACCATGCTGGATGATGCCACGCACAATTAGGATCATATTTTTATGCGCGTTTTTATTTTTAGCGTTACGGATGTGGTAATGTCTTCAGATACGTAGAAACCTACCCAGAAACCTACTCGACAGTCCTTAGCTACTTAGAAAATTCAAACAAGGTCAAATAAATAAAAACAGATGCAAACCTATTTAAACTGCCATTTGGACTTATAGGTCAGACTGCCTGAGCGGGGAATCGAACTCATGACCTTTGATTCCCCGCTCAGGCAGTCTGACATATAAGTCCAAAAGGCAACGTAAATAGGTTTGCGTCTGTATTTATTTAACTCTTTTTCAGCCTTTGGCTTTTCGTCTTCAAGGTCAAATAAGCTAAGTAGTTTTTTTTTCTCATAAGATACGGAGGAATCAGAAAATCCCAGCAGTCATCCTAATACGTGCAATCAGATACACCATTTACAGCCACAGGAGGTTACAGCAGCCTTAAAAACTCTCCCTTGTTGTCACGGGGTGGCACGGCTAGTCGCCAACCCAAAAGGCTGTCGTAGATAGCCAAGTAGCATTGCTACCATCGTAACGAAGAATTTGTTCTCCGCTCTGTGACCATCTGGCGCCGTGGCTTCGGCTGTGAGCGCGGCAAACTTACAGCTCTGTGACCATCAAATTCTAGACCATTAAGTCAATCCCTTGCTAAAACTTCATTTTAAAATGTGGCGTCTGTGAGATTTTCTGTTGAGCATTAGGAAGTGTTTTTCGGGCATCATGCTCGCATTTACACTTTGGCGCACTTAGATGTTGGCTTTACTTTCGTGACATGTCATGGTTTCCGGTTTATGACGACACAATTTTGGCGTTCATTCCGTCACGTTACCCTCGTTTCATTGACGTTTTCTTACTGCACGCGCAAGGCTAGGTCACGTGAAGAAGCAAGCGGAAGTGACGTTGTAGTACTACCACACTGTTTCTCGCGAAACGGCACGACGCCAACATGCGCAGACTGAGAACTGCGCGTGGCTGTTACAGGACAAGAAGGAATATCCCGTTAACTTTAAAGCCACCTCCATTTTAAGCAGGTTGTTTTAAAGTTGAGCTATTACTTAGATGTCTTTAACGTGGCGCTATCACCGATTGAAAACCATACGAAAATACTGTGGCGCCATCTAGAGGCAGTGATATTGCTAACCTTTACGGTTTGCTCCAAGGTGCACGGGGACATACCAAGTTTTCACTCAATACTTAAGGAGGTCGTGGCTTTGTTTGTATCGTTAAAATAAATAGCATTGTGTATTCCTTCGCTTGATGCAGTAAGTGCTAGATAGTACTACATAGCGCGAGATGTTGCTACATTCTGCAGATTTTCAATCGGTGAGAGTGCAACTTTCACGTTAACTAGCACTAACCAAAATATCTGACCAAGCTGGTCATCCTTTCTTCGCAAAAGATGGTAATTTTGGCGTGTTTTAAAACGTGGTTCGGATTTCGAGAGAGAGTACTTTGTTTATTTCGGAATAGGGCCTTCAACATCAACATCCACTTCCACGACCAACGCACACCCGTTGAACTGCAAGCGCGCAAGAAGACGGTCTGTCTGTCTCTTCAGCAAGGAAACCGTTTAAGAGCGAACGACGAGAAATATTCAGATGGCCTCTCATCCATCGACCATTTTGATTTACAGCATACACGCGCGTCAAGTAAACCGGCTGCTCGTTTTTCCCCGCGCATGTAATGCATACACGTTCATCATATTCGTAAGGAGATAGATAGCTTATCGCTGGTGACAGCAGAGACATCTACCGAGGAGAGACGGCGAGAACGAACACGCTCAAAATGTACGATATCTATCAGAAGATGACTAATAAAGCAAAACGCGCACTACATTTGGCGAGTCAAAGATTTGAGAAGAGAAGGAAAAAAGAACAAAAAATATATTTAAAAAAATACCGTTGCTGCACTGTCAAGGACGTTAGAAGTCCACCAAACGTACGTATAAACAAAAATAACAGCAATAGGGGAACCCGACAAAGCTCAAACTGATATGATGTACCAAACTAATAGTAAATAAATAACGGTTGACTAGTAAAAATAGCGTTCGGCCAGCGAGATGGTCTCGTTGCGTAAACGCGCCCTTACACGCATAAACTGGATGACAAAAGCCAAGTGGGAAATTAAATTGCATAAAATAAAAGGGGTGTCGGACGAACGTATAACTGTAAAATCGTATAATGGGATTATTGTCTAATAATTATCTGCATAAATAAAAAATCTGGAAAATCATTTAAACGGAATATCGTATAATGGAAAATCATCTTTCCGATTAGATGATTTTCCACTATCGTGTAATGGAAAATCATCTAAACGGAATATCGTATAATGGATAAACGTCTAACTGGCCAATAATATACCTACGGTTTCAGACGTAATATGTATAGCCGCAGCGAGCGCAGTAGCGCGAGCGAGGCAGGGACATTAGACGGTTTTCCATTATACGAATTTCCTGTTAGACGATTTTCCATTATACGAATTTCGTGTTAGACGACTTTCCGTTATACTGTTATACGGTACACATTTTTCCAATTATGCGATTTTCCAGTTAGACATTTGACCCTTGCCCCAAATAAAATGGAGGACAATCCACAGTACCGTCCACATTTCTTTCTAGAATGGAGCCTTTAGAAGCCAGTT
Organism: Lithobius niger; assembly: GCA_023313725.1. NCBI lineage: Eukaryota > Metazoa > Arthropoda > Chilopoda > Lithobiomorpha > Lithobiidae > Lithobius > Lithobius niger. The sequence continues at coordinate 21,939 of JAHWFP010012140.1, read as the reverse complement.
ACTTTCCACGTTGCCCTTTCACACACAAGCATGTTATTCTGACCCAATAATTTACAGAGTGGTTAGCGTATTGGTTTAAGCGTCGCCAAATTTTCTGTAATATTAAAATCTCGTATAGCTCACGGTAAGGGCACGTTTATGCAGCGACTCGCTTTTGCATTCTCGCAGCTAGAAGCTAGAAATCATCTGAAATTCCAACATGGGGGGCGGTTTTAGCTGCAACGGCTCGCTCGCAACATGACAGCGTGGATTTATGACAAGAAAACAATTTTTACTGCAGTACACGACGACGGACATATTCCTGAATACCGGCATTCGAAGATTTGTCTTCGAATCGACAACTCCGAAATGGACGCCATGTTGGATTTTGAATATTCGCTGCGAGCCGCTATTTATTCTACCGTCGTTTGATCACTGCTAGAAGCTGTTTTTTTCAGCGAGAATAGCAAATTTTGGAAATAGCGTGAAATGGCAACAATGTTGTAGCAATGTTTAAAATGACTGTTGCACTTTGTTCTTTGTTCGTGTTGTTATTTAATTAACAAAAACGGAACGTTAAATGTTTACAGTAAGGGTCTAAAAGTCAAAACATAGAAGGAACACGGACAAGCTTTGACAGTCAGGGTCTAGGTGTAAAATCTTGTCAGTAAGAGGCTGGTAAGCATTAGACCCTTACTACCCGGTGGTTAGCTTAGTTCTAGTCTATTGGACAGAACGTCTGTATGAACGGTTGTAGCAGGTTCTCTTGGTTCTTAGAATATTGTTATGGAAATTTAAGAGCACAATTTTCTTGTAGAAGATTTGTCATTTTGTCTTTTGCTGCTTTAGAATATTTTATTATGCAGATTTATGGCAGAGGATAACCAAATTTATTCTCTCTTCTGCGAAGATGCTGTCTTGTTACTAAATCGAAAAATGATTTTCAACATAAAGCAAAGCAGGAAACGTATACCATACTACAACTGGATCATCACGTGGGTCTTTGTATAGGAGGATTTACAGTTTTTCGCCAAATATTTATTGCTGACCACCGGGTAGTAAGGGTCTAATGCTTACCAGCCTCTTACTTACAAAATTTTACACCTAGACCCTGACTGTCAAAGCTTGTCCGTGTTCCTTCTATGTTTTGACTTTTAGACCCTTACTGTAAACATTTAACGTTCCGTTTTTGTTAATTAATTCGTGTTACTTTTAGAATTGAAGCTAAATTGTAAAACAGTGCAGTTGACGGTCAAAGTTGAGAGTTTAACACAGAGACCCTAGGCTGACCCTTACTAACACTGGCTATCGCCAGTATAATAATGGAAACAAATCCTTTAATCTTCAGTCTACGTCTTGCAGTTGGAGTTTGCTAATTGGCATTGTTGCATAATAACAATGTTTAAAACAATGTAAAACAATCAATCTGGTCATTTAGAGCTCCGTAACCCCTGAACCACTTGCCCAATTAGAAAAGGCCTTATGGAGAGGGCACATCTACAGAGCAATACCTATAAAATGAGCTAAGAACCAGCTTTATAGGACAAATGGTTTGACCTGTAGCGAGGACAGACGAAACTATCCCCAGAACAACAACAACAACAAGAAGCAGAACAAGAAGTTGTCTATTTGTCCCCTCTCTGTATCTCGGGTTTGGCTCGACCGAATTTCACAATTTTTGGACTTCAAACAGGCTTTAACTAATCAAGGCTAGATTCCAAATTTGGTTTAAAGATGTTTACTTTTGACGGAGTTATAAGCTCTCAAAGTTGAGAGTTTAACACAGCGATCCTAGGTCGACCCTTACTAACACTGGCTATCGCCAGTGTTAATAATACATTTAATTTGTTGTCTATTACGGCAATCATTCAATTAATCGTAAATAAATAACGGTTGCCTAGCAAATAGCTTTCGGCGAGCGAGAAGGTCTCGTTGCGTAAACGAGCCCTAAATTATAGCTGCGAGAATGCAAAGGCGAGTCATAGCATAAACGGGCCTTAAACGTCATTGACAATTTATGCTAGAATGAGGGAAAACAACTCGGTCCCTCCAAAAAAAAGTAACTTGAGACGAAACACGAGGTGTTCGAGGTCAAAAAATGTACCGTTATCGTCGTTTATTCCTTGGCGTCAGCGCAAACGTCTATACAAAACGAGAAAGATGGGACAAAACCATTAATGAGGGATAAAAAAGAGAGAGAAAGAGACCACAGCGACGTTTTATTTGTGTCATGAATTTAACGATATTGCGACACTCAAGAGCAGAAGTTGCAGCCAACACAGACAATTCTTTTTCGCACCGAAAGCCAGAAAGAACGGAGAAACAAAAAAAAATCATAATTTTCGATTTTTCTTCCCCACCCACCCACCGCCAATCATGTCATGGTCGTATCACCTTCATTATTTAATAACAATAAAAAAGAAGAAGAAAGGGAACGACGAAAAGGAAAAGGGAAAGAAAAAAAAAGGATGGGGGGGGGGGGAGCTGAAGGGAAGGAGAGGGCGGAGGTGGAAAAATTGCACATCCCACCACTGTCTTTAAGACTTAAAATTAATGTGTCAAACTTAGAGAAAGGCACCAAGACTAAAGACAACGAAAAGAATCTGTTGAGTACTTGGCACACAAACTCTCACACCCTCGTCCCCTTCCCCCCTCTGCCACCCACGCGCCTCACCTTCTCCACCCCATCCCCATCCCCGCAACAATTCGTCATGCATTGCACTCCGAACAAGGGACGACGGCACGCCGCCAAATTAATGTTACCAAGATTTGTTTTATGTCAAAAGCTCTTCTTTGAATTTGCGTCCTCGTCGAACACAATGAGGCTAGAAATTTAGCAATGTCTTGTAGGACGGTAGAGTGTGGGTGAAGCCAAAATAATAATAACAATTAGAAAACAAAAATGAATCGCTTGATGTTTAAAGTACGGTTTAACTGACCTGAAGTCAAAACAGCAAAGGAACAAAAATAAACTTTTCTGTAAGGTTTCAGATACTGCAGTGTTGCTGTTACTGTTTAGTCCATGTGAAACCTTACTGCTGTATTCAAATGTTTTTACCATTTTTTTTTTTTACTTTTGCACACGCTAGGTCAGCTGACGATTGGTGCATTAATTTTATGCGTGGAAAAGTGCTTGAAAATCTACAAAAATAATATCTAGTGTGTCACGCCAAGTTAGGCAACAAACATCACATCAATTCAATTGTCGAGGTTGTAAACCATTGTAGCGCGGAGCCATAGCGTCAGTGTCTTATATCCTGAAGCATAGTTGGGCACATTTCAGGTACTTGGGGAAAAATAATAATGCGGTACAAAAGCTTAAATTGTGTTGAAATCGAGAGCAATGACCCACCAGACAAAAATTAACTCGTGTAGGAATGCCAGCTAAGCTGCTTTCAATGCGAAATCTGACCCTCAATAAACCTGATTAAACCAATTATAGTGAGAGTCGATTAGTTTTCCCTTGCGAATACAGCGCTCGATATGGCTACTAATTGTCTAACACGTGTGAAATTACCCCTCCTAAGAATACAATCCAAACATCCAAATGATTTCTTGGCCGCGGTTCCATGACGCGTATGCAACCATAAAAACAGTGGTCGCTTGCATTTCTATTTTTTTGCCTCAATCCCCCCCCACCCCCATACATGTTTTGATCAACTGCGTTGGATGGCATGGCGGCGCACACCTCTCAATTAAAGACGAGCCCACTACGTTTCTTCAATCGGTTTCATTTTAAACTGTAAGTTTAATTAGAACACTAGTGAACAGAATCAACATTAAAAAATCCAGCATCGTTTGGCAGTTTTATGATACGGGAGGCCTTCAAACCGTTTAGTCTCGGCGTTTTGCACATTTCATTTATCTGACTGCCACGTTGCCATATCGCACGACTGATGGGGGTGAACTATCGAGATAGCACAGTCATTACCCAAAAGTAGTTTTATGAATTTGATTCCCCCTCCCTTAACAACAAAAAAAAAAATGTCATACAGTAGAAGTTGTTTTAAATATTTCTTCTTCCTCCACCCTCCCATAAAAAGTACTACGCAGTAAAGTCATGAAAGATTGTCCAAACAAGTAGCCCAAGTCTACGTTGATTTCGCGCATGCCGGCATTAGAATATACAACTTTGTTATCCAGTTCGTAAAGTACGAGATCAGTGCCTACGTCAGTGGTCTGTAGAATAAAATTGATCAAGTTGCCAGTCATTGGTCGGTTGGTGGTGACGTCCACCGCTGACGAAGGCTACATAGTTCCCAGTAATTGGTCGAGGATGGATGACGTCAGTCGGCTGAAGAAAAAATAACGAATCTCGCACGTTTGCAGCGAACAAAAATCTTTGATTATTTCTAGTGTACGATTTCCCCGGCGGAATCGATCGATTTTCGAACTTAGACCTAGAAATGTGCCATAGAATCTGTATGCAAAATTTGACAGACATCCGATAATTCGTTAAAACGCTATAGCGCGAACACACAGACAGACACCCAGACAGACAGACAGACAAACCGTTCGCATAAGAGTCTAATCGACTCTAATAACGTTATAAATGTGTTACTAGTTACTAGCTAGCAGGCTCATCCCCATGCTAATTTCCATAGGGTGATTATTCATCGATACGTTTTTTCGATAGGTTTTTGGTTTGGTTTTAATTTTGTTGTAATTTGTTTTATTTAGTTAGATTTGGTGTGTTGATATCATTCTTTTGAAGGGCCGAACCACTCTCAACTTGGTGGCCTCTTTACCAGTTTTTGGCTTTGTTTATTTTTCTTTATTTTTACAGTTGGTTTATTTTTCGTGATTTGGACGTGAATACAATTTCTTTGCAACGTTGTTTAGATTTATCGTGATACACTATAGTTCCTTTCAAGAAAGAACGGTTTGCCTTATATGGTCATTACGCGGCGATTGATTAGGCCTGGAACAAAACGTCATCGACCATGACGTCATCAATTTAAGCGCCAAACAGTTAGTCCAATATGGCGCCATTTTCGGCTCGCTTAAGCGTGAGCAAGAAGGGAGAAACTTTACATAGCCAAGCAAGGGGAATAGTGTAGAACGTCTTTCATTACTTCAGGAGCTAAGGAGAAGCTGCTAGTGTTGTGATCTTCTAGAACGAACTGCATCGACAACGAACGTTTCCATTTTTAAATGGAGAAGATAGTCAACAGCGGAAAAGCTGCGTTAGTAGCCGACGAAACGGCAGCAATAGCCGGGCGGCCAACGTTCTGTATACCGTGTAAGAAGCGACCGCATCCCTCGCCTTCACTAACATGGCGGAGTTTAAACTGCCTGTTCTTCGAGCTACTGTATGAGAAATCTTTCAAGATGGAATTATTCTATATTGATAGCATTTATTCGAAGCTAATCTCAAATATAGAGTATAAAAGGCAGCAAGTCATCTTTGTGTCGAATACTGCTTTCGAAGCTGAGGAAATGAAGTACGGCAAAGTTGCATGCGTAAATTTTTCATTGACGACCTGAAATTGTTGCCCAAAGGTCAAAGGCCTTTATGACAAATTAAACAATTACGCTCAGAAAATAGGAATCTCGTATTTCGTGAATGCACACCACGGAAGGGCCAAACAATGGCATAACGATGGAATATCATTCGCGCCAGGCAGATCCCGACCGGGAAAAGGCGGCGGTTTTTTTTCTGAATCATGCGGGAAGCTCAATGCTACGTTTTTGTTCCGATCCAAGACGAAATGAATGGTGAATGTTTTAAACAATAGTTTGTGGACCAGCTGTTGTCAAACATTCGTTTTCCAGCCATTAGCAGCTTCTCCATGAATTGATACTCACGAAGTGTTTTCAGAAGCCCCCCTTGACTTGACTACAGCAAGATTTTTTTCCTCAACAAGGAGCAAAACCGGCCCTTTTCAGGGCCTCCAAATGAACCAAAAGAGAATTAAAAAATTTGTTCAGATGAAATAAAAATGAAATTTGTTGAAATTCCCCCAACCTTTTTTTTTAAGCTAATTAAAAAAAAATTGGATTGGGGGGCATTCAATATAAATTTGACAAATTTTTTTTTCAGCCCCTTTTCTTTTCCACTCCACCTATTCTTTTAAGTTGTAAGTTTAATAAAATTATCAAATTTATCTGGAATGACTGCCGTCCAATAAAAAAAAATTGGACTGGCATACATTCAGATATATTTGATAAGTTTTTTCTTTCAATCTTTTCTTCCAGCCCCCCTCCTCCCAATCACTTTTTTTTTTGGTAAATATAAAAGAAAATTGGACTGGCACACATTCCAGATAAATTTTAATAGTTTTTTTTTTCATTCTCTTCCCCCCCCCCTCCTCCCCATTTCCACACCTTTTTTTAAAAGTTAACTGTAAATTAAAATTGGGCTGGTCACATAATTCGGATAATTTCGATGTTTTCTTTATTCATCCTTGAGGAATAAACTTTTTTTTCATTCTCTTCTTCCACCCCTCTCTTCCCCCCCCCCCCCCCCTTCCCCCAAATCGCGATGCCTTTTTTTTAAAGTTAATTGTAAAATAAAGTTGGTTTTGGCCACACTTTTCGGATCATTTCGATGTTTTGTTCATTCATCCCTCCCTGACCCCCACCCTTAAACAGTAGACGCTTTGCACTGTAAATAGCTATTCGACCAAGCGTTCGTACAGTATGCTGCTGAAAGGCGCACCAAAACGCAACATTCGTATGGCAAGCAGGTAGCTGCAAGGCGCACCGTACCTAACGAAAACAAGCGATGATTCAGATGATTCATAAATGTTGCTTCTTTTTTGAAGGATAGTATAGTGTGTGTCTAGGCACGCAAGTCAGTATACACGTTGTCATTGTCCGAACTTTGGCCGTCCAATGAGAGACGATGCCGACAATACTAACAAACCAGGCTCCAAACCATAAAAGTTTCGCAGTTCGTATTGTACTGCACCCATTCGTCCAATTTCATAGCAGGAAGCCTTCCGGTTATCTCGGTATCGGTGAATAATCACCCTATGGGATTTAACATGAGGATGAGCGGACTAGCTAGCGCTAGCTAGTTAGTAACACATTTTCAACGTTGTTGAAGGTCAGATTTTGCATTGAGAGCAGCTTAACTGGCATTCCTACACGAGTTAATTTTTGTCAGGTGGGTCATTGCTCTCGATTTCAACGCAATTTAAGCTTTTGTACCGCATTTTTATTTTCCCCAAGTACCTCAAAGGGTTCAAAGGGTTTAACGAGCGTTAACCACTCCTGGTCATCTGCCCGAAGCCCTAAGGCCCTATGTCTGCAACAGCCAGATTCCCAGGCGGTCACCCACCCAAGTATCAATCCAGCCCAATGCTGCTTAACTTCGGGGATCTGACGAGAACCGGTGTTTCCAGCACTGCAAGGCCGCAGACCTGAAATGTGCCCAACTATGCTTCAGGATATAAGACACTGACGCTATGGCGTCGAGCTACAATGGTTGCAACCTCGATAATTGAATTGATATGATGTTTGTTGCCTAACTTGGCGCGACACACTAGCGTGTGTCTAGCTCCTCAGTAGGGAAGTAGACGACTGGACTAAAAACCACTGAAACAATTGGCTCAGAACGTAGTCGAGTGTGTAGCGTCACATTGTTCTTTCTTTGTTTCGGCATCAAAAGTTTTGAAAGTTGGGTTATGTTTTTAATTGTATTTACGTGTATAATGGTCTGATACAGCAGTAAGATTTCACGTGGACTAAACAGCACAGCAACACTGCAGATTCTGAAACCTTACGAGTTTATTTGTGTTCCTTTGTTGTTTTGACAGCTAAAAGAGAGCCTATAGTATGTGCTAAAACAAAACATTAAACGTCAAACAGTAACGTTTCGGAAGCCATTATTCGACTTCTTCAACAAGCAAAGTTAATATATTGACACTAGCTGTACCCCCGGCGTAACATACGCCGGTCTAGCCAGTTCCCGCATACCGGAGCGAAATACTGTAGTAGCAAATATGGAATAAAAAGGGAGCCGACTGCCCCCTGCCTCCTTCGCCGGACTACCTTGCGGCCTGCCCCCTTACATTATGTCATTCTATGGTCCGATTTCCCCATCCCCCCTCCCCCCTCCGGTAGCCCCTTATCCATCCCACACCGCCTGCCCCTCCCTCCCCCCATCCCGGATTCCCCTATTGTGTGGTCTGAATATCCCCATCTCCGCTTCCCCTCCCTTTGAACCCCCCCTCCCTCCCTCTGTCATTGTATTGCGTAATAATGATGAATTTGCTTGCCCAACCTAAGCGTATTATATACATAGATTGTTAATACCGTAAGCAAGCGAGGACTATCATCATCATCATCATCATCATCATCATCATCATCATCAAAGACATAAGATAAATAAGATCTTAAGAGGAAAAAAAAGACTTGTATTGAAAGTGTTGATTGTTTAAATTAAAAAAGTTGAGTTCATTAGCAGACTGCATCTATTAAAGGCGTATTGCCACCAAACGAAAGATTGCAGCATTTAGCGCCATCAGCGCCGTCTAAACCATGCGCAACGGCAGTTTGCTGTGACGTCACCATGAGTTAGCCAATGACGAACGAGAACAACGGCTGTTTGGCCGTCTGATTGGACTAGCCCAGTCACGTGATGTGCACGTCACAGCAAACAGCCATGGCGTGTGGTATAGTTCTGTATAGAGTTTGCTCGAAGCAAGCAAAGGAATGCACAAACACATATCTTTTACACAACACACAAGCCATGCACCACCTTAGTATCGAGTAAAAATTTGGTACGTCGTTGTGCACCTGGAAGCCAAGCTGAAAGGGTGGCGATATTACTACCACCAGACGGCGCGACGGTAGCATATGAGGAATCTACCATGCCGCCATCTTAGTGGCAGTAATATCGTTAATGTTTACAGGTTGCTCCTAGGTGCACGAGGACGTACCAAATTTTTACTCAACAATTAAGGAGGCACGCGGCTTGTTCGTTGTGTTAAAAGATATTTCTTTGTGCATTCCTTTGCTTGGTGCGAGCATGCGCTAGAGAGAACTCGAATGGCGCTATACCACACGCCACGGCTGTTTGCTGTGACGTGTACATCACGTGACTGGGCTAGTCCAATCAGACGGCCAAACAGCCGTTGTTCTCGTTCGTCATTGGCTAAGTCATGGTGACGTCACGGCAAACAGCCATTGCGCACGGTTTAGATGCTCCAGATTTTTATTACGTGGCAACCCGCCTGTAACTGAACGCATCAAAGTGCTGATTTTCGTTCGCATATTGTGAAAAAATCACAGTGCGGCCGAAAACCTTGAAACGTAAGGAGATAGTCCAAAGACGATGAAAAATTAAAAGTCAGGATATAGGCTAATAGCCGTATCCATGTTGGGGCATTGTCATAGTTCTGACGGCTTGGGGATAGTTGATACTGTTGATCGTTGAATCTGATAAACATTTTGGACAAAGCAAGGAGTATAATGATGCGGAAACTCGCCGTACAGGTAGACGATGTTACAGAGACAATCTTTCCGATAATTTAGGGTTTGGTGGGTCAGAATGATGAAGTGGGAGGGCGCTCTAGTTTGGTCGGGTTGAACTTGAATTTCGTTTCTTTGCTACGCTGCACCGGAGCTATTTTTCAAGGAACAATGGTTTGAAAAATGGTGCGTGGCCCTTACATTTCTCGCTAAAGCTGTTAGTAGCACTATGACGAAAATGGGCAGTATAGCGACAAATGAAACGAACTACGGTTTGCTAAACAACAGATGAATGCACGACATTTTAGATGTAATCTGTGAATAATTTTTGTTTAAAAAAATCACTAAATTTATAAAACTAACACGGAACACAAATTACCAATCTCACTACAACTCGATACTCGGGTAAACCAGGACAGAAACAACTGCTACAAACTTTCTTACTAAGTCTGCAGACTTACACAATCCCATGAATGTAGTTAAAGTTTTTTTTTTTTAAAGTCCTAAGCGTGCACATGAATTAAAAAAAAAGTCACAACGTTTCGAGGATTCCTTCATCCCGTTTTCAAGTGCAATTAAATTATCCGCTGTAAATACAACATATCATGAAAATCATGACTGTTTCAAGCCCAATTGAGAAACAAGTTAAGATTTAAAATACTAAAATTATTAAATTGAACCCTGGCAAAACTGGAGAGCAGTGGGAGACCAGCAATTCGACTTTTCTCTGGAGGACTTCTCTCGTGGTCTTTCTTAAACCATGAAAGTAGTGATATCCCCCCACAAAACCTTCTTGCCTACCTTTAACGTTGGTTGGTTGGATGTCAGAGATTTAAAATTCCTTTCATTGCATGATAACGAAACTTATGTAGTTCCGAAACGTCACAATTTGTGCATCATAATGAAAGATTACACGCAGATGACCATAACGTCCTCCTGTTAGGGTATTAGCTTAATACCAATAATTTCTGCTCTTTTTACTGCGTAGGAGCCCTTCTCAGTGATGCTCTCGGAAACAGAGATTATCAATTTGGGTGCGTTTCAACATTGGGGGGCCAAGTTTGGCAATATCGGATTCAAGAACAACCGTAAGTGAACTCGTACGCAGTGTGAACAGCCGAAATTATTGGCATTAAACTAGCGCCCAAGCAGGAGATCAAGGTGGTCGTCTGACGTCAAATTCTTCATTTACCGTCATGCCTGTTCCTACAAAATTTGTGTATCATGTTTATTACTGTGCACCTCGCCGGCTTTTCTTAAAGATTCCACATCAAGATTCGACTTGTACCAAACCAATAGCCGATTTACTTAGTTTTTCCCTTCCACTCGCTAAATCGACTGAAAACAAGCAAAAATAAAGCTCATGAACTCCAGTGAAATATTTTGGCGAGATTAAAAGTTTAAAATTCGTTAAAGCTATGAAAAAATCTTCGCTTCTGACGAGGAAAGGCATTCAAATTTTCGCTTCAGTGGTAAGGACTGACGGCCATCGCAACCACTTCCGTCCGTCGGTCCAGGTAACGCTTCTGTCCGGTCGTCAAGTTAGCGAAAGGCTGTTCGCTGACCGTGATGGTGGAAATGGGAACCCCGTAGCGTCGTCGTTTGCTCAAGACCCCCACTTATTGCGTTACGGCTCGCCGTGACAGCGCCAAGCGCCCTCTTTCATCACGGCCGATCTGAATTTAATTGAATTTACAATGACTTCAATCAAAATTTCACTCAAACGGCTGTCCACTTGGCTTCCTTTCTCACTCACTATACTGCCTTGCTTGCACCAACAAACCCTGCGGCCTTAAAAAAAGGAAATGGGAAATGGTGGCGGTGGAGGGAGGGGGATGAAAGGGAATGGACGAAAGAAGGGAGATCACGATAATAAAAAAAAATATATATATTTATAAAATAAAAAAAAAAGAGGCCACATTTTCTCTCAGTGCGGTCAGCGAACACGATTCGAATTTGCTTAAGCAGATATTTCGGAAAAGAACATCCTTTTTCACCCATAAAACCCTTTTCCCATAATTTTTACGCGTGGGGAGGAGGAAGAATTGAAGAGACAGTCAGTGAATGTGTAATGACTCTACACACTTTTGCAAACACTTTTCAGGCTACTTCACTTATTACTTAGGCTTTCCCAACATTTCCACAGGCAACGAGCCCAGAGCCAAGCCTGTTGGGAGTAGGTGCAGAATTGCTGTCGATTGTTCGGTCCGGACCTAGGCTACTTCTTGATCAGCCATCCTTGGTGTCATGACTGAGGCTGGTGGCACTTTATCAGAAGTTCGCTGCAAGCTTACTCCATAATCCAGTGTCGTTCCCTATCCAATTAAGGACGGAAAATCCTTAATCCCTATCTAAAGCTGTCCTTAAAGTTTACCTAACTTAAAACACATTTTGTACATCTCCAACGTTGCTGACATCTTGTTAAGGAGAGAGTGAATACACCACGTGCTTGACAATGGCATGCTGTATCCACAATTGTTAACAGTTCGGATGCGAACTGCTAAAATTTTTTTTTTGCCATATCCTAACAAAATCCCCCACTCGTGTCCGGGTTGGTCAACCCAAGTGGGGACCTCCAATACCTTGCTGGGTTGACTTCCCCTGGCTCAAAGAAGTCTGGATTGTGATTCTTGTAGCCATTCGTCTCTGATGAGTTGACAATGAAAAGTCGTAAGTTGTTCGTTTGGAGCGATGCATCTATCCATGTGACCGTGTCCATATAGTGATCGTGGTCCACTCTTTGAATTAGGTTTCCTTGATTATCCTGAAGCCAATCAATCTTTAGTGGATTATAATTCCCTGTGATACCTTTAGCTGACCAGAGCACTGTCGCATGTTGTGAGGTGATTCCAGTTTCCCACTTCTTCTCGTGCGATAGATAGGTCTTGATTGAGCTGTAGCGACTAGACACCAGACATAAACCACTGGATTAACAATATCCTCTGGCAACTTTTTCACTTCAGCTTGGTGCCCTTGATTATCCCCCACTATGGCTTCTACTGTTATTGGTTCTGGATTGGGATCACCAGTTCAGTCCCCTTACTTCCTCCATTACCTCTGCTTGCATTGGTGCAGGTGCTGTATCAGTGAGCTCCAATGGCAAGTCCACACCTTCACACTATTGTAGTCTTTCTCTCATACTTCACTTTGAAATATATTCCAAGTCTTTAATTCAGTTATGTTGGCAGGCATCTAATGAAGTTCTTCCGCAGATGTAACTTCTGTGTGTCAACTACCTTGAGGTTGACTAACAACCAGACTCTATGTCCCTTCCTATTGGTATCATATCCAACCAGCACACCAACTCGAGCTGTCATCCAACTTGGTCCTAATCGGTTAGTCCACTACCCGACGGAATGACACTACAGTATTCAGCTTCTACCTCCAGTTGTGTACAGGTGACTTGGTTCGTAATCTGCCTACACCTGCATTCCAGAGATAACAGGCTGAGAGCACAATTTCACCCAAAAGGAATTCGGGCAACAACCTCCCATTAGCATTGTGCATGTCTTCACCATAATCGTCCTGTTGAATCTCTTAGCTGCCTGTTTTCCTGGGGCATGTAGGGATGCATTCTCATGTGCTTAATTCCTTCCACAAAACCTAGTCTGTAGAATTCCCCTTCATTACCGGTTTTCATTGCTTTAATTTTGTGCCACACCTCAGCTTCCACTGCATTCATCCAGAACGATAAAGATATTGAAGACCTCATACTTTTGTTTAATTAGGTACACCCACGCTCGATTCGTAAAGTCCCTTTCTCCCTTATGCAGCGGTTTTGGAATCAATGCACATACATCTGAGTGTACCAGCCCTAGAAAGCTGTGATGCTATTGAATATTTTGCCATTTTTAAAGATTGTCTTATGAATCCTCCTTTTCGACAGTGATCGCAGGGCGACTCCAGTCGATGGATTATACCATCTTCCAATCCATTTAAGAGTCCTTGTTTCTGCATTTGTTTAATATCTGTCATGCCAAAATCAAGTTATGTTTTTTTTATATATTGTATTCAGCTGACTGCACCAATCTGGTTTCATGTCTACCTTTGAAGTTGCAATACTATTAAAAGTTATGAAGTCAGAAGCTTTATGGGTTATCTTCATATTTTCAACCGGGTGTAAGTCATCCAATCTTCTATCAATGTTGACAAATTTGACACCTTCTTTGTGCTCCACAATGCATTTGTGCCAGGAAAAAGGCTATAATAGCCTTCTGTAGCACTCCGGATGATATGACATCAATGCAAATAGATGGAACATGTTACACATGAGGAAATTCAACCAGCATGTCATCCATTTCTATCAATATGCAGCCTAGGCCTGCAATGCTGACTCGAGTGTCATCAGCCGTCAATGCTAATCTTCCACTAAGTCGCTTATATCCGGTAAAGCCTTTTTTCCTTTTCGTCATCAGCAACAATTCTTCCTTTTCTTTCTCCTGAATCAACAATCCATTCATTTCTTAGGTCAGTCCATGGCTAGGTTCAACACTTGAACCCACATTTGGTTGTTACGATTTGTACTTGATAATTGATCACTATCTGACGACGATCTTCTCTTTTATTTTGTCCTAAAATCACGTGCAAAGTGTCCTTCTTTGTTGCATTGAAAACATTTGATCTTTCTTTTAGGCTTCCTACGGCTTTTGGCCCGTCCATCTTTTTCCACATTTAGGCTTTTAATATATGACTACAAAGCTCTTATTGCTGGCTTCTTGGTAATCATCAACATCATGCTCCCATCAACATCGTCTTCTGTCATCCTCCAACAGAAACGCCTCCTCATGATCCAGCATATACTGTTTGGTAGTGAATGACTCAGTGTGCAGTAATAAATTATTGTAGGTACTAGGCAACCCACAAAGTATTAATACTGTTGCAAATTCACTGGTTGCACCTGGATAGCCTACTGTTTTTGCCATCCTAGCAAAACTCTGGTGTGCGTTGTACGTAAGGTCTTATGTCATCATCTTTTGTCGATTTGCAGTAAACAATGTCATTAAAAGCTGTTGGCTTACACATCTTCGCCCCTTCTGCGCATTTCTTCTTTAAAGTGTTCCACTGGCTGTTAGGATTTTCACTTTCGGAAAATGAACCTTGGCTCACAGCGAGCATCATCGTGAGCGTATTACTCGCAACACCTTCGTCGTACTTAGGTTTTGTAGGATTCGTAGCCGTTGGCTCTGTCGCTCATCCTTCTATGTATTTCTGCGATCTTTTCTGGCGTAATACTAACTCTATTGATATGCTCCAAGCATAATAATTCTTGTCGTTAAGCCTCTCAATTTCGAGAACATGGGAATTCGTAATACCGTTTAGATGCATCATCGTCTCTTGTTTGTACTCTTGACCTTGAACAAATTGTCTCCGATTTATGCTTTATTGCAAATGAAAATATTCTTCCAAAAAGAAAACAAAATGTCGTAAGTCATCTTAATTTCTTTTACAATGCGAAAATTTCATCGCTTGGTAGTACGTAATTGATTACATTTGCTAGTAATTTTATGAAAACGATCGCGTCATTCGTAGTTTTCGACACCCGCTCGCGTAATTTTCATTCATCACACCACAACGAAAACATTTGCAACTTTCGGAGTAAGGATTAATCGTAATGAGCATTCAACTTTTCGTTGGGAATAGGTGCAGAACATTCTGCTATGATAATATTTATCTTCAACAAAAATCTTTTAGAACTGATGCCAATCATTGCTGTCGATTGTCCTGTCCAGAGTCAGGCTAGCTTGATTTGCTGTCCTTGGTGTCATTACTGCCGATGGTTATACTTTATGAGTAATTTTTACAAGCTTATCCCATATTTCTGTCTAACGCTGTTCGTTAAGTTTACCTAACGTAGAGCACATTTTATACACGTCTAGCGACATCGTACGAGAGGCATACTGAGTGGCACACAGACTATTCAACAACAGACTTCAGTTAATGGCTGATGTACTGACTGGCATAATGACTGGCATAAGAATATTCAACAACTGACTTCAGTTAATGGCTGACGTACTGACTGGCATAATGACTGGTAAACATACTATTCAACAACGGACTATTCAGTTAGTGACTGGCATAATGACTGGCACACGACACGCCGTCGAGGGTCCCTTGCTGTTTGTTTCTATAGAAAAGACGACAAACCATCAGGACCCACAGCCATACTATTTTTTGTTTGGGAGAGAGCCAAGACTATATTATACCATCATCTATAGTAACATTACAAAAGTTTAGGAACAACAGCGTCAGGGGTTGCTGGCAAATCGCCATCGTCTTTGGTGAAGTTTGCAGCAAATGTTGCATTCAGCAATTTCGCTTTAGTCAAATCATCTGGCAACAGTGCACGAGTAGCATGAGTAGACGCGAGCACCAGGGCATCAGATTTGATAGGCGTCTTGGCCCCGGCTGTACATCTCTGGCTTCTCACAGACCCGGGTTCGATCCTGGTGAAGGGAAGTGTATAAGTACGGGGATTTTCTACGCCTGTTGCACGAGGGTTTCCTCCGGGTACCCCGGTTTCCTCCCTCATGAGACAAAAAACAACTGAAATGATGGTGGTAACTTCCACTTAGCATCTGCCGCTTGGGGCTTAAAAAAGCTCCAAGCTTATTGGCCGACACCTAATTCTATTCTTCTCTGTTGGGAGAGTTTACGAGATGCTTCGGTTTTATTCTCTGAAATACTTAAACAGCGATGACGGATTTCCTTCGGCGATAATTCGCTGTTCCCTTTGAATTTCAAGTTTATTTAGGGAATCTAGATTCAAGAATAGGCTTCCAATGGGATTGTAAGCGGGATTGTTGGCTGTGCATCTGTCGGCTCTGCATTTTCTCCAGAGTCGCAGTTTCTTGACAAAGAGCTTCTTAATAAAGATAGGATACCTCGCATGTGATCCATCCCGTAGGTATTTAACTCGATAATTCTGGTTCTATCAACAACAATTACTTTAAAGTTTCGCGTAGACCAAAAAAACAACGCCTAAGAAAAAGAAAACTTGTTTCTTGTAATCATTATTTACCTCGAGTGGACAATCAATGTGAATCCGAAAACCTACTACTGGCCATTACGACCACTCAGCACTTAACGGGTTGAGGAAATAAAAATAATATAAAAAAAAAACATTAAAAAAATCAGCAAGAATCAACATTAGCGTTTGAACAAAATGCCTCGATCAAACACTGGCGGAAGGCCTCTAAAAACTTTCAAATTCCGAACTTTAAAACAGAAAAAGAAAGGGATAAAAGAAATACCAATTTTTTTTTGTATAAAGAAAAATTTCGCTCTTTACCCTTCATTACTCTTCTACTTTTTTTTTTTTACATATTTTTATTAGAATTTCTTTAAGAGTTGGGCGTCTAAAGAAAGGAGAAAGGGAGTTTAAGAAAGAGTGGGGGGGAGGAGAAGGGGGTGGAGAGGGAGATATGGTGGAGGAGTCGAATAATCAGTGACGTCCAGACTGGACAAACGCACGCACGCACGCAGGCACTCAGGCACGCATGCGCAGCAAAAGCAATGCGCGAGGCCCTTTGATTATTGATCTGGAAAGAAGGGGATACTGCGCATGCGCGCGCTCGACCGGCTACCCAACGCCAAGAAATAAAATGCTAATCGATCAATGTCAAATTAGACCGGGTCTCGAAGCGCGAGATTTGTGTCCACCGACTTGCTTCTAGAACATTTTCTCTCTAACCCGCCTACCCGTCCTCTCCCCCCCCCCCCACTCGCACCCCCTAACCACCGTTCAAGCCTCACTAGAGCTGCCAACTTTGGGGTTTTACTTCGTACCTCTATTTCGTAAAATTTAACTTCAAGTTGACGCTTGAGGACTATTAGTGGTATAAAGAGTCCAGCTGTATCAGAAGTAGAGTACTGCATGCATCAGCCAGGAAACATCATTGATTTCGAAAACCAGTTTAACAATTCGTTATATTTCCAGATGTCTGCTGACCAAATGTTAGAATGCGTTACAATTGTTAACATGTTCTCAACCCAGCTATCACGCCAAGGCGGATCCAAGAGAAAGGGCTTATAGGACGCTGCGGCCCATCTGCAAGGCGAACGAAACTTGGGAATTTCGTCGAGAATTTTTGATTTCTTTCATTCTTGTTGTGCCCAGATTAGGGCAATGACCTGATTTCGTGACTCGTTTAACTTTTACGGAAACACGAAGCTGCTTCTCGTCAGGGTCCGGAGTTTTTACGTTTAATCAACCTTTTCCTTTAGGCAGCATCAACTTCCTTTATGAGCGGCATAAAAATGAGGTTTAGTCCTACCCAATACGAAACACCAACGCTGAACTAAACGAAATTGCAGGATACGATGAGGAAATGTGGTATAGGGGCTAGCATGGCTACGCCAAATAGAGGAAGGTGAAAACACCGTAAACATCGTTCACATCGTAAAACTAAATATCGTAAATCGAAATTACTTCATAAGTCAAGAACCGAAATGGTCAATCGAAGTCGTAACGGTAAATCAAAATTACTTCGGAGAATCGTTTTAAGGAAAGAAAATCCAAGTTCTCACACTGAATGTCACCCGTGCTTTTATGACATCTACGGGGTGAACCTAAATTATGTATACCATATTGATTTACAGGAAAGGAATTGAGTGCTAACACGCACAAATTATACAGGTTGAATCAAAATTAAGTCCCAGTTGTTGAGCTCTGCTTAGTTGAGCTATGCTTGTACCAATGCCCTTTCTAGAATGAAACGTTAGCTATGGGAGGTGGTGTATTCTAGAAAGGGCATTGTTACAAGCATAGCTCAACAAAGCAGAGCTCAACAATGGGGACATAATTCTGGTTCACCCTGTATAATTTGTGCGTTTTAGCACTCAATTCTTTTCCAGAAATCAAATATGGAAAACAGTTTCGTGCTAAAACACACAAATTATCGATTTCACATGAACAAGCTCTCGAGGTATGTATTATAGCTGAAAACACGAGGACAAATTTAGACTAAAACGTGTTAAGGGCGCGTTTAAGCAGCGACTCGCCTTTCCATTCTCACAGCTAGAACTCGATCGCGATGGCAAAGGTGACATTGCCATGGTAGCAACGCTAAATGGATTAGCTAAATCCGACATCGTTTGAGTAAATACTTGCAGTCTTATAATCCGTGCCAATCATATAAAGAATTCCTCATGACGAAACAATTTTCCCAAACGCTTCTGAACTCACGTTATTTGCTGTTTTCGTTGCGAGGCGGCAGACATAAAACCGCCGCCATGTTGGAATTTGAGGTGATTTCTAGCTTTCTAGCTGCGAGAATGCAAAAAGCGAATGGTTGCGTAAACGTGCCATAAAACGGAACAACCACGCTGTGATTCTATATAAGACTTACTTAGTGTCACAGGCAATAACCGAAGAAACTGCCGGAAGAGGAAGTCTGCGAGAACACCCACAGAAGCCACAGACCAATTCCATACGCTCACCGAACAGCTCCGCGCTATCTCCACAGCTCATCAAAGCTGTTCTTAAACGCGCGGTGAATTTTCCGATCCCTAGGCGCGACGTGACCGCTGAGGCATCGGACTTATTGGTTCTTTGAGCCGGTATATTTCTGCTAAATTTACCGATTAAAGATCAGGTGTAAGGGCACGTTTACGCAACCACTCGCTTTTGCATTCTTGCAGCTAGAAGCTAGAAATCACCTTAAATTCCAACATGGCGGCGGTTTTATGTCCTGCCGCCTCGCAACGAAAACAGCAAATAACGTGAGTTCAGAAGCGTTCGGGAAAATTGTTTCGTCATGAGGAATTCTTTATATTATTGGCTCGGATTATAAGACTGCAAGTATTTACTCAAACGATGTCGGATTTAGCTTATCTATTTAGCGTTGTTACCATGGCAATGTCACCTTTTCCATCGCGATTGAGTTCTAGCTGCGAGAATGCAAAAGGCGAGGCGTTGCGTAAACGCGCCCTAAAAGCAGTTTTACTTCGCTAAACCGTGGAGATTGTCGTCACACACAGGCGTCTCCGCAAGTAAAAAGAAGATAATACGGGCACGCGACTGTAATAAATAGACTTAGCAACACCCTTAGCAACACCTTAAACAATACAAATAAGAAGGAGGTGAGCACGGTTAGTAAACGATCGTGAACATAAGTTATGAAATCACTTCTTTCATGACATTGGCCCCCATTTTACTCGCCGATGCATCTAGTAAGCGAATACGTTCCAAAACTATTGATAAGTGACGTCATTTTTGGTGGTAGTGGTCTCTTTTGGTGTAGTTGGTCACCAAGCAGTTCGACGAGTTTAAGATCGTGCCCACAGTTTAAGAACATGGCGTGAGATGACTCGCTAGAAACGAAGAAACATTATGATTTCTGCGGCGGTAAGAAATATCGCAATGACAAAAGAAGTGCCGATTGGCCTGACACGCACAGCAATAAAATTTATCAGTTTAAAGAAACCAGTAACAGCAGTGGTTAATAGGATGTTACTAAAACACTAAAAAGGGAAGGCTACTAATGGGTATATCTTTATCAGACCGAATGCAACAGACACGAGACCAATTATCTAAAACGAGGCAACCAAAATCGTCATCTATAGCTGTTTAGCGTGACAACTTACACAAATTGAAATAGAATTAGCTTCAAGGTTAAATAAATAATAAATAATAAATAAAAGGATATTTTATTACACGAAAGTAATACGGATACCAGAAGGGCCTAGCATGCCACCACTCCACTAACACTGGCCCCAATTAAAAGATTAAAGAAAAGTATCAAGCTATACATAGAATATATAAAACAAAAAACAAAAATGTCGAAGTAGCCAGGCTAAAGATTTCATACAACGATGCTGGAAAATGCATCGACGTGCCAATTTTTAAACGTCACGGGATGCGGTCACGGGATGCGCTGATTGAGTGAGCGAAGCGAACGAAAATCAGCGTTTGTTAGCCGGTGCGCACAAAAATTGGATTGAACAAACTTAATTCGGTGAAACATGGACATACACATGAGCAACCAAACCCTGCCAGTGTTGCAGACGGTGGATCCAAGACCAGCCGTGCGTAGCACGGGCTTCCTCTAGTAAAACACATAATTCATTAAAACACGAAATCTAAAAATGATCTGAAAACACTTCACGAAGTCTGAAAGGTCCAACTTTTTTTATAGTTCCCTTTTAAATTGTGCGAGACTCACCGACCCAACCAGTCCCGAAGGAAGACTATTCCAAGGTCTTTACAACTCGGTTTGAGAAGTAGAATTTTAGTACAGTCCCTTCAAACAGCTCTAACCTCAAGCTTAAGAGGATCTGAAATTGTTTCCACGAACCGTGAAGAACACATTCAAAGTTGCCACATTGCACCTACACATCGAGATTTGATGTATTTTTTTATAATCGTGTAAGCAAGGAAATGAAGAGGACTTAGGAGGAGTGGAAACACAATTGGAAAATTCGGAACATTCGGAAAACAAATTGCGAAAATTATATTTAAAAGATAGGGAAACGAAACAAGTAGTGGTAAATTGTGCATGTACAGGTATACTGAATTGAATAAACCGAATTGTGCATATACTGATTTGTGTATAGGTCATTGATATTTAAATAGTAAAATGTGTACATAGTGAATTGTTTACATGTATTGGTACACAAAAAGGTGATTGGCACGTATTTCTTTCGTGCTGAAGAAATTAATGCTTGTATGGCTGAACCGGCTTAATTTAGAACATTACCAGATTTTTTTAAGGAAGAAGAAATCTGGTAAAGGGAGGTGCCAGCCCGGGGATTCGATCCAGGAAACCTCCGATCATCGTCGGGGTCGAAAGATTGTCCGGAATTAGCCAGAATACATATGAAGGAGCATGGTAGCCTCTCACGCTATCCTGGCCGGCAGTTCTGGCGGGGACTTGGCCAAGGTCCTCTTTCCAGGGGTTCGACCAGATCCGCAAACCTCCAGCAACCAGGCTGAGCTCTCTCACCGCTCAGCCACGATGAATTATTTATTTGTATATATTTATATTTATTTGTATATACGTAGTTTGTACCGAATAGTAATTTTGTACCGAATATTGAATTGTAAAGGTGTATTAGTATTCAAAATTATGTCTGGTTCATAGTTGACGTTTATTTACCAATATCTGAAATGTTTATTTATTTACCAACTTGAATGTCTGTAAGTGTCTGTCTAAAATGCCTGTTTAGGTGAGTTGACAATCGAAATAAAGTCAACTTTGCTAGAAAGGAACGTGTTCCAATGACACTACAAGTTAATGCTGTACGAAAGAACTGAAAACTGAAACAAATTGTTTTAAAATTAAAACATTTTTTCCCCAAAAAAAGAGAACTGGGAAACCAAAGGAAGCTCGGCGGGGGCGACGCCCAAAATAGGAATACACAAAGACGACACGAGAAGGGGAGGGGGGGGGGTAATAGGTGTTCAGGAGAAACGCCTAGTTTGTTTCGAAAGTGTTTTAAAGCAAAAATCAAAGGTACAGAAACCCCTTGCTCCGAAGAGATCCGCGGGAAAACGTTCAGGGAAGTTTTGGCTTTTTTCCCCCCTTCCCCCCCCCCCCCCCC
>JAHWFP010012139.1:25104-53717 GCA_023313725.1 Lithobius niger | reverse complement strand
ACTTACTGAGTGATTGGCCTCTAGTTATAACATCAGCTGGTTTGTCTTTACTACTGCAGCAAAACCAGGAATCTGAAGATGTCAAGGCTTGAACTACTTGAACCCTTTTTCCTACAGCTTCTCCCAAGCTTTCTTAAAGCTTTCTTCTTAAAGCTTTCTTCTTCTTTCCTAAAGCTTCTCCCAAGCTTTCTTAATTGACGAAGCCAATCTTGCAGCCAGTAAACAAGCTAACAATTCCAAACGAGGTATGCTAACTAAGTCCAGTGGGGCTACTCTAGCTTTTGACGTAATCAAGGTTAAAATACAGGCACTGTTTTCATTTTCACATCGTAGGTATGCAACTGTTCCATACGCCTTTGGAGAGGCACCATAAAATAAATGAAGCTACCAGCTCAAACTTGATTCTTCGATTGTCTGATACCATCGCGGTATACAAAGTTGCTTTTTAGCTGAAAGATCTTTCTTCCAAGATTCCCAAGACTTGACAAATTGCTCTGGAATTTGATCATCCCATCCAATCTTTAGACGCCACAAGTCCTGAAGTAATATCTTGACAACAATAGTTTTTGGGGAAATGAACCCTAGTGGGTCAAATACTCAAGCTAAGATTTAAAAAATGCCACGCTTTGAAGCAGAACTTCCAGGTACATCCTCCAAAACTGAAGAAGATTTCAAGGAAAGAGAGTCCGAAATAGGATCCCACATCAACCCTAGAACTTTCAAAAGCTCGACTGGTTCTTCAGTCGACAAAATCCCTCTTTTCTCCCATTCTTGACGTAAATTGCGGTCATTAATGGCCCACTTCTTCAACAACATTCCTCCTTGAGCCATTAAATTGTTTGCTTCTTCTGAGATTGCCAACGATTTTTTAGTTGAAGAACTTCCAGCTAGCATGTCATCGACGTAAGTGTTCTGATCTATTATCCGTTTTATTTCGTGATTAGAACTCAGATGAATTTGCGTATGCATACGAATCGTTGCTGCCAATAAGAAGGGGCTAGCCTTCATCCCAAAAAGGACCCGAGTCATCATTCGGAAAACTTTGAGTTTCGGCTCATAATCCTTTGTCCATATTTCATCCTGCCACAGAAACCGAGTTGCATCGCGATCTTGTGGTTGTAGCTTCACCTGCAGGAAAACTTTTTCAACATCGCTTGATATTGCAACCTTATGCGCCCTAAAACGAAGAAGTAGATCCATTATTAAAGGATTTAAGTTCGGTCCTGCACATTGACACTGGTTTAGTGAAAGACCATTGTTGCTGTGAGAAGATGCGTCAAACACGATTCGTAGTTTAGTCGTCTTTCGATCCTCTTTAATAATGGGATGGTGGGGCATGTAGTAAACCGAGTTTCCATTGTTGACTTCCATAGACACTTTTTCTGCATGTCCATTGTCAAGATACTCATATATCCCCTTGCGATATCTCTCTAGTTTGTCCGGTTCTTTCTGAAGACTTAATAGAAGACGTTTCAAACGCTCTTTTGTTAATGTAAAATTGTAGCACAATTCGTGTTTATTTTCTGCCCATGGAATTTCAACGGAATAACGACCATTTTCAAATAATGTTGTTTCTTGAAACGTTTTCAACACTTCGACATCTTGCAGAGTCAAGGATGACTTCTCTTCCGTAGCCATTGTTCGAGTGTGATCCAACTCCCATATTGCTGACAATTGGGCGTCAAGTTTTTCCATTGTAGAAGAGTCAGAAAAAGAAAGTAGAGATACCATTGTTGTAGCTTGATTGTATGTGTAGGTGCTGCCTTGAAGTAGCCACCCAAAGATGCTTTCTGTTGCCATAAGATACGATGTTAGCCTCTTCATGTGACCAGTCATCACTCGCCAGTATACATCTGCTCCTATCAACACATCTACTGTGACTGACTCGCCTGGACCCATCAAATGTGTCCAAGTCTGTGTACGCTTGCTTCTAAGGAACTTTTCTATTCGTCCCGACTCCCACAAGTTCAAGCCACTACAAATTTCGTCAACTTGTAAAGCTTCTAATTGCAGCTGTGCTTCGTTGACACCAACAAGTGTGATTGGGACACGATAATTAACTTGTGTCGTCTTGTTCCCTCGAAACGAGTTTACAGCAATTTTATTTCCTTGCAGTACTGGTAAATCGAGTTTTTCTACCACTTCTTTAGCAACAAAGGAACGTTCTGACCCTCCGTCCCCGAGCATAACGACTTGATTGCCCATTGTGGCAAATCCATACACGCATTGCTTGAATAATCGACTTGTTGTTTACAGAGTTGCGAGAAGAGCTTGAATCACAACTTGCGGATGCAACAATGGATTTTGATGCTTGTTTTGGCCTGTTAGCGTTTCTTGTTTCTCTTTCTGGATACAGAAAAGCGTGATGCGATTTTTTACACAGACGGCATACTATAACAAAGTCGCAGGAGTTAGTTACGTGTCGCTTTGTCAAACAATTCAAACATCGTTTATTTTTGTTCAAGGCTTGAACACGTTCTTTATTGGAGACTGCTTCTTGGCACTCGGCTGAGTGATGTAGGGTATTGTCACAAAAAAAACAAAATGTCTTCACGTGACACGTGAACTAACTCACGACACGTGACTAACTATATCCTATATAAAAAATAAAGCAAGTAAAATGTCAAATATGTCAAAACTGTAAATTTAAGATAGCCAACAGTTTTACAGGCTATTCTCAAAAAATTTTTCTCTTGAGTTTTGAATGTTAAATTTAAGTTTTTTTTTAGCTTTCACAAAAGTGTACATGCTAATTTCCTGTGAAAGCGATTTGATAGCTCCCTTGCTCTCTTAAGTTAAAATTTCTTCATAAGGTTAGACAGTGACTTACAATAGAAATATGTTATAGAAAAAAAAGTACACCAAATTGTTTCTTTTTGTTTCAGGAAGTTAGGAATTTTTTTTTCAGTTTTTTATTTCTCTGTCGTTAGTGTGGTATCGTCACATGTGGCACCACAATAGTTAGCAATCCTTGTTTACCTTTTGTTAACCTTAACCTAGACTAACCAACTAGTAGGAGTGCCATAACATGTAACCATGTAATTGAGTGGTACTGCTCACCATAGATGTGACACATGATCACTGTGTCACATGACAATTTATTATATAAGGCCTGGATGCCTAATAAACATGTCCATTCCTGTGCTTGCATTAAGCTGTGTTTTAGTTGTTACTCTGCTGGGGGAAAACCACTCAATAGGCTACCAAGACAGTCCATTCCTCGTGAATTGCTCCCTTTTTGCATTGTTACCAGGGACGCTAAAGAAGAGCTTCCATGGCTTTCGAGTTTGTTTACATCAGGTTTGCGAATTGCTTCAGTTTTTTCGCTAGAAATGCGGAAAATTTGCTCAATATTTTCTAGTTCAGTTTGGATGAAGTTTAAAAGTAAGTCGACGTCGACATTTCCTTTGCTGTGAGGCTTCCTGTTCCATTCGGTAAGGATTGAAGAAAGGATGGCCCGTACAATTATTGGACACAACATGGCTCCCATAGCGGTGACGTCAGTTCCTAGTGATTCCAGTGAACGAATGTGCATCTGAGTTTCTTCGAGAAGTCTAAGCAAATCGTGACCGTCTTTAGTCATTTTGATATTTTCAGTTTTCAACAAACTATTTATGTGAGCGTCTACAAGAATTTCTGACTTGCCGTATTTTGCTTTTAGCAAATCCACCGCTATAACGTAGTTGGATTCTGTAAGTTTTAATCCTTGAATTGTGCGTGCTACGTCATTTTGCAAGTAACCCAAGTAAATTTGTCAACATTGCTGATATACGCATTTGAATCTATCCCCGATGAAAACTGGTCCTAAAAACGCTCCCAATCTTGACTCGAACCGTCGAATTTGCGTAACTGTAATTTGGGCAGTTTTAGGTTGTTTTGTTTACCAACTTGTGATGACGTAGACGATGACGCAACTGATGACGGTCTAGCTTGTGACTTTGCGGCTGACAAAAAAACGATTTGCTCTGACTTTTGTAGCAATAATTGACTCGATGCAATTTTCGTGATCTTCTAGTTCAGTGTCAAGATCTGTGACTTCACTAAGCTCTTCTATTCTTGAAAAAATAGGACAGATGGCTGCTTCTTTTGCTTCGAGTTGCCCAAGCCCGATTTCAACTTCATACAGTCTTCCGCAATTATGTCCTGAGTTATTTTCAAGGAAATACGGTTAGTTGTAGTTTTACGAACGTTGCGACTTCGTTTTGCTTTCCCGAGATCCATTGAAGCAGCAGCCATGTTTATCACTCATTAATGAATAAAATATTTCGTTTTGTTGCTTTTACTTCAAGTTTTTTTTTTTCTCAAGTTCGCATATTTCTTTTAAGCAGAAAACTTTTTGCCGTTTTGGGCCTATGCCTCGAATTTAAATGCCTTTTGCAATACAATATTTGCCTTGCTAACTTTTCGTTTTAAATACTAGGGTTTTTTCTCTGGCATCTAGCAGTGTTTAAGACCTAACAAACCTGAAACCCGGTTTTTCGCTAAAGACCTAACCTTAAAGAATTCGAATTCCCGGGTTTCGGCACCATGACGAAATTAGCTAACTGGGGAGACCGACGGAAAACCTAGCAAACCAGGGGAGCCGTATAGGAAGGTTGGAGCTATAAGAGTCAACTTAGAACTATCTTAAAACTAAGTCCTGAGGTTGCCTGTATACCACTCCTCCAGGTCCTCGTTCTCAGTGAGCTGCGCCACCAGTTGCTTGTAACAGCAACCTCAGGGGGTCAAGGTAGACATAAGGTCGTACGACCGGCACAAGCCAATGAGCTCCTATATGCCTAATTGACTTGCAGCTACCAAGTCAGGTTTTTTTATGTTGAAGTTAATACTTACCAATGAACAGTGCTGAACGCCAGATAAATGCTAAAACAAGTAATAAACCCTGTTAGTTAAAGGCATACGAACTCATTGAAGGTAGGCTAGAATTCATAAGCCTGAAAAGAATAGAATGTAGGCCTTAAATAGGCCTACAAAAGAGCCTCGAGAATAGGCCTGGCAATAGGCCTGCAAGAAGGCCTCGAAAATAGGCATCAAACCCTTATAAACCATCAATAAGTAGGCAAGGAAAGCAAGAGATGTTTTCAGCTCTGAAGCTGAAGTCCAAGTGATTTTTATTACACAAAACATTTCACGCATAAAAAAACTGCACATGCGTGAAAGAAACCACGAGCCATGATAAGTCAAGAGCCCATTGGCTAAATTAACAGAAAATACAACTGGCAAGACAATAAAGAAGAACCCTTACATAAGCCATAATAAAACGTCATAACAAGACAGTACCCGCTAATGACACCAGGCAAATGATAAATTTTTATTAGCAGCACTTAAATCATTAAAGAAAAACCCCCAGATTTTCGACAAATGGTATGTCAATAACATTGTATGGATAGACTGCAGTTAACTATGGAGGTATATTAAGCTGTGAATAGGTTTACATTGGGACTCAAAGGACTACCATTGTGGTGTCTTTCTGACGACACCACAAGATCAAAAGTTAAATGAAAAACTTGACCATTACTGCAACCCGTAGCAATGCCCAAGTTTTTCATTTAAAGTGTGAAGTAATGGTCGGTGGGATTAGCTTAGCAACTAATGTAGCAACTGCCATTTTTGCTCTGACAATCACTAGGCCTACTTTCATTGGCTGAAACTTGTCGGGTTATTTCACCGTTGTAGGTTTTGTTTTAGATATAACTTCTTTTGTATTTTTGTTGTTGTTGGTGGCATCTTATTTTAGCCACGGCCAGGTTGTCTACTATCTGTCGAAGTTTGTCGAAAAAGATTGAATAGGAAAGGAGATATTAATTTTTTTTAGCTTTGCTGGATTGAGGACTTCAATGATATAATTTAAATCGTTTGCTGACTTGGATTCAGCCATCAACAATAAGTAGAGCAGATTGCGGATATATTGAGAGCTTAGTGGCCCGAAGCCATACGCCCTACTACAAACAAGTAGCGCGTCCATTTTATCGACAGTGTTATGTTGCCGATTATTTCTGGCAGGCTGTTAGCACTGTTACTCGTTAAGTGTACATAAATAAAGAGTGATAATTATTTTGATCACCGTTGGCGTTTTCCCAACGTACAGAAAAATAGCATTACAAATTATTGTACTCTTTTTAAATTAATGACTCCCCAATCGTCAAACCATAAAAGGCACCTGTTGGAGTTAAGAGTGTTGAATACCAAATTTCACTCGAATCTGTCACATAAATTATTTTATATGAGCGGAATTAGTAGTAAGTAGTCAGTATATAGTAGTCCGTAGTCAGTTGAAATCAACGATCTTGACGCACTTTTATAACATTGGTACAGTTTGTGCATTTGATTGAAATACAACTACAGCTTGTCAGGGCACAAAGACTGCCTGTTTTAAACAATTTTCAAGCTGTTTTGCGGCATTGATATTTTATCCTCAGCATCGTGAAATATGCTCAGCTCTTATCTGGTTTCTGTTAAACGTACCAAAGCTAGTGGCCATGCAACAGCAATGCAGAAATTGAACAACGACTTTCTTACAATGAAGTGTGAATTGACTTGGCGGACCACTGGCGTGGTCCATGATTTATTTATTTCAAAGGACGTTAGCTTTTCTTTATTAGCACGGCTGGCAGGCAGTTCGTTTGCGCACGAGAATTAAAAAAACTGGACAGGCGGCGGAGGAGCCCTAGAATGCAATGCTACAACATGTAACAATAGGGCAAAAATAGGCGAGGCGCACAAAATCGGATTGTAGCTCACTCGAATAAGATGCAAGTGTGCTCGGGTACAGGGAAAGTAACATTGTCGTGGTGGCTCCATTATATTGAATCGTTGTCGAGAACCAAAATTAAATGGTCTTGGTTATCGATTTAATCTTTCAGTTTTAAACTGCATGGTGCAAATGCAAAGTCTATAATTCTGGATGGCCGACATGACCGAATGATTTATCATACACATATGATTGAAGTCCTATCTCCAGCAAAACTAAAACTATTAATTTCTCCGTTTCTATTCAATATATTTCGACCAAACTTGGCCAGATAGTAGATAGCAACTTTTCCCAACTTTACACCAACTTTTACGCAATTCCGTGCAAGAGTAAACACGTAAATTTGAAAAAACTTCACTTGTTGTTGTTGTTGTTCTTGTTCTTGGCTGACACGGTTTCAGAAAAAAACTACTGCATCTACCTAAAATCTGAAACATGATCTGAGCCAGAACTTTTCCTGGGCTTCAACCTTACAGGGACCACTTTTTCGATTGGTCGATCCATTCCGGAGTTACGGGAGCATTGCACTTTTATTGTGAGCCCTGGCCCTAAGCCATGCGCCCACTCCAAAGCAAAGCTACGGGACCTTAAACGATCATTTTTATTGTTTTACATTGCTTCTTCTAAAACAAGTTGACATTCTAGGCATCCAGGAAGTCAACAACATGTGCGGTTTTGACGCGTCAAATTGGGAGGCGGATTTCGTGTTGTCCAGCTCTAAAGCTGGTGTCTTCATAAGGTGGACAGTCCCTTATTGTGTCATGCAGGTTGGATTTCAGGTTGCTGGCATTGATGCAGTGGCATTTAAAGTATGTATGGGTAGTGAATGGGTAACGGTTGTTTTTGTTCATATCACAGGCCATCCGCCGGTGAATGAGTGGGTGCAGTGGTTTGCGCAGTTTCTAGCCCCAGTGGTGGTTGGTGGGGATTTTAATAGCCATCACTATGACTGGGGCTTGCTGCAAACTGATGCACGTGGCTACAGGCTGGCTGACGCGATTAATGGTCAAGATTTAGTGATCATGCAAGACGACACGCCAACGTTTATACGGTGGCGGTTAGATTGCATCCAAGAATCTGTGTTAGATTTTTGTGTGTGCTCGCGTTCCATAGCGTATAGGTTCACACTAGAAGTCTCAGATGATTTACGTGGAAGCGACCACTTCCCGGTGGCGCTGTGTCCAAGTGGTCAGAGGATTCTTATATCAGATCAGGGGAGGTGTCAGAAGCAGCCAGTTGTTGATAATGACATTTTTACCGACTGGATTGGCAAACGGGGGTCGCGGAATCGGAGAGGCGCTTTGCGGACTGCGAATCGTTCGCAGTGGTGGACGAATCGTTGCACTGTTGCTGTGAAGGATAGACGTAAGGCTTATCGGCGGTGGAGGCGAGCACCGAGCAAGGAGCTATGGTTTGTTTATCGTGGAGTGTCTGCTGAATCACACTTCATATTGGGAGAAGAAAAAGCATTGTATAGTGAGCGCTTGTGCGGGAGAGTGGCGAGAGCGAGTTCACTTCTCCAGGCGTGGAAGTTGTTGGGAGGACGTGGGGGCAAAAACGGTATGGTCTTGGGTGTATAGTTCATCAGCGACTATTGGCAACCGAGAGATGCTGCGTGGAGTAGAAATGGTAGATGTATTTAATGCGAGATTTGCGAGTGTGTACAGTCTTGCAGAGGGTAACTCCCCATCATCACCTGGTGCGGGTCATATTACTGTAGTAGGAGACATGCGGTGGGAATTCTCTGAATTCCAGGCATCACTGTCATGTTGTAGGCCATTGAGTGCAGTGAGCATTGATGGTGTGGGCTACGATGCTTTGAGTAACAGATCTGCCTCAGACCAAAGGGCCCTCCTGGCCTTATTCCAGCAAGTGTTTGAGACTGGTCTGTACACCAGCTTGGTACCGGCCAATAGCTTTGCTGTCGTGTATTCGCAAGATCTATGAACGAATAGTTATCAGACGACTCAGCTGGCACGTAGAGTATTACGAATGTTTGGCTGGTGTTCAGTTTGGCTATCACCTGAGTCGCAGCGCACAAGATGCTGTCTTGTTTTTGCTCTCAAGTATTAGAGAGGCATGGGCGCAGGGAAAGGTTGTCTTGGCTGTCTTTTTAGACATCAAGGCAGCCTATGACACGGTCTCCATTGCGTGGATTAAGGCCTCCCTCTGCGGCTTATAAACACGATTGTAGCACTCTTGGGTGAGCGCATCTTTGTGACCAGGGTTAACGGGAGCTGGTCGGCGGAATCGTCGACCAGCAGGGGGGCTTCCGCAGGGCAGTTGCCTAAGCTCAACGCTTTTTGCGGTTGCAGATCATGTTGCAGATCATCGTGGCTGAGTTGTGAGAGAGCTCAGCCTGGTTGCTGGAGGTTTGCGGATCTGGTCGAACCCCTGGAAAGGGGACCTTGGCAAAGTCCCCGCCAGGACTGCCGGCCAGGGTAGCGTGAGAGGCTACCATGCTCCTTCAGTGGCTATGGGAACTATTCTGGCAAATTCTGGACAATCTTTCGGCCCCTACGATGATCGGAGGTTTCCCGCATCGAATCCCCGGGTTGGCACCTCCCTTTACCAGATATTTCTTCTCTAAAAAGTCTGGTAATGTTCAAAATTGAGCCGGTTCAGCCATACAAGCATTAAGTTGCTTCGGCTGACTTAAGGCTCAAAGAAATTAAAAAAATAAATAAATAAATGAAGTACTGCTGGAATTAAGGTTGGCAGGAAATATTGTTTGCTGTGCTGATGATGTTGCTGTTTGGTTTGTGGGAGATGTGCTCAGTCTCCTTGTGAAGCAGGTGCAATCCACCCTTGGGAGTGTGCAGCGCCTACTTGGGGTGCGAGGCTTGCTGTTAGCCCCAGCCAAAGCCGAAGTGGTTGTTTTCACCAGATACGCCAAGGTAACTCTTGATCAAGTACGGTTGAGGGTGGGAGACCAACTTATCTGTCCAAAACCAAGTGTGAAATACCTCAGTGTGATACTGGATGCGACCCTCTATTGGTAACTTAATATTGCAAGGGTGAAGAATAAGCTCTTAATGAGGGCGGCCGTATTAAGGGTGCTGTGTGGAGGGAAGAATGTTATGCGAGGAGCGCCGCTGGCGACGTACTGGACGTTTGTTCGATCAATAATGGACTATCATCTCCCGTTCCTGGCAGCATCGACTAGGCATTTGAAAACGCTTCAAGTTGTGGTCAATGGGTGTCTGCGTGCGGTCATGGGGTGTATTGCCTCTACCCCGGTGCAAGCTTTATAGGTTGAATGTGGGGAGGTATCAGTAGAGCACAGAGCACAAGAGCTTCTTGCTGCTCTCTGTTTGCGCAACTTGGGCCTAGGCAGTAATGATCCGGTTGGCTGAATTTTGGATGATTACGGGAGGTTGAGTGATAGGGCCAGAAGCGTTCTTAGAGAAGCAGGTGCTGGGGTAACGCTGCTTCATCGCTTGTGTGGTAGTGTTCCATTGGTTACTGGCACACAGGCACTCAGCCCTTGGAGTTGGTGCTCTGATGTTGAGCAAGTCTTCGAACAAGGGTACACGGAGTGTGATGTTTTCTGTGACGCCTCCTATCATGTGGTTAAACAGAGAGGGGGACTTGGTGTGACGATTCCGACACTTAAAGTCACGGTGAAGCGTTGTGTGGTTGCTGTCACATCAAGCACTCTTTGTGAGCTTCTCGCCATCTCAGTGGCGGTTGATGTGGCTCTGGATTGCGGCTGCCATCGTTCACACTTTATACCAACTCATTGGCGAGTTACGGGCTATTGCGGAAGTCATGCGAGACGCTCAGTGTGTCGGATCTGCTGATTTTCACTGTTCTGTGGAAGTTTTGGATGGCGACGCGCTGCAGTTGTGTTGCATTCAAATGGACAAAAGGGCACAGTGACAATCCTGGGAATGTTGAAGCAGACAGGCTGGCTCGTGATGCGGCTGACGGAGAGTGTTCGACCGTGCTCCCAATTCTGTCGGTGCAGATGTGGCGCCCGCTGCTAAAGCAGTGGACTCTTGCAGCGTGGCAAAGAGAATGGGATGCATCAGGTGCTGCCAGAAGTTTTTATGCGCTTCACCCGGTTTTCAAGGTCAGGTCACGGTTGGATAAGATGTCGTTCCAAGATGCAAAGGTCCTGTCTAGACTTAGGGTGGGACACACGCTTCCCATAGGTTTAGGTTTGGCTGGGTTGACACGCCGGCGTGCCCGATGTGTTAGGTGGACGAGACACCTGAGCACATCCTCTGTCATTGCAGGAGATATGTTGCGGCGAGAATGTTGTTGGCCCCTTGGGTGCGAATCATGCTCACGGCGCGGGAACTGCTATCATCATCGGGTGGTGACCGACCACTTGCCTGTCTGGAGATGATAGTGAAATTTTGCCTGATTGCGGAGATTAGTGTGTAGTACGGGCATTCCTGTTCATTTCACCCTCTACAAAAGGATTGTCTGGAAGGGCTGGAAACGTTTATACGCAGTACAAGTGCAGAGTGATGGGGTCATGTCCAAGTGCGAATGCAAGTCCAACGAGCTGAGTGCTATGTAGTGCAGTGTGGGGCGGCGTGGTGTTGTGTGTGTGTCCATCGGGAATTTCCCAACATGAGAGTGGGTAGATGTGCAGCGAGGATCCACGGAAGGAGCGCAAGAGTCCGTAGTGCAGTAGTGCAGTATGTTTGTGCCCACTGGAACTCTCCCTAGATGGGGGAGAGAAGGTGGGTCTCAGGCAATTGGCCACAACGAGGTCCCAAATGTTTTCGATGCTGTGGTGATGCTTATGCTAGTGTGCTCGTGCCCATCGGAACTCTCCCATGATGGAAGAGAGGAAGTGGGAGGTGCTGTGTAACGGTACATGGTTTGGGAGCGGTTTGTGTATGGTTAATTTTGTGTTGACTTCATGAGTTCATGTGATGCATTGTGTATTATGAAAGTAGTGTGCAGTATGAAGTGTAAGTTGTGTAGTGTAAGAAGGTAGATGGGGCGTACGGCTGTGGGCCATGGGTCCAAAATAAAATATCGTGAAAGAATCAGTGTTTCAACTAAACGCATATATTTTTAGACCAAACTATGCTGCGTTGTCGGCCTCAAAATTGGCAGCTAAAAACGATAGAATTGTGTATTTATTTCGCGGATGCAGGCTTTCAGAGCTGACTTAAATCATAGGAGTTGAGTTGTGTTTGGATGGATAAGCAACTTGACGAAACCGGAAGTTTAAGAGCGCGGCATCAAAGGACGTACCGCCACGCCAATCGGCACTCGCGGCCACGTGATCGGAAATTTACACCCAATGCACTAGGTTTAATCCCTCTAAACCATTTTTCAACAAGGCGGAGAAAACAGACGACGCCTAGTATAACGCGGTACTAAACTGGTATAACGGTACCATAATTTTTTCATTTTTTCTGCTGCTACGACATTTTTACTTGGTTAAACTTACTGTTGTCACAAGAAGATGACTCATTCTACACCGGTTTTCTTGCAAATATCATGCATTCATAAGCACCACGTCTCGTGTGTTACAAAAATACGATATTTACTTCCCCAACAATCGGCGTTAAGGTTTCGTTCGACTGTCAAACTTTGTTACGAAACACAATAACACCTACGCCAGGCAATATAATAATCTCTTATCTTACCTACGTTTGATACATCGTTAACAACGTAGTACAGGGCGTATTTCACAGAAAATTCCACCGCCTACGGTGGAATTCCATTCGTCTACGAGCGGATATACAGCGAATACCTCATGGCGGCTTGGTAAGGCTTTGAATTCGGGGATACATTCGCGAGTCACACTTGCCATCGAAGACTACGTACTACTTCGGCTATGCATTTGAGCTGGGAGTTGCTTATCCACACAAACACAACTCAACTCCTATGCTTGAATTGTTTCAAAGTGGCCAGCAACAATCGACTGCATACATAAACCGTTGTAGCGCGACGCCATAGCCGTAAAAAAGGTACACGGATTACAAACAAAAACGTCAAGTGTGCCGTAAAAAAGGAGTTATATGATTGAATTTTCACTTGTTAAAATGTACACGGATAAAAATTGAAGATTTTTAATTGAAATAATCAAATGTACAATTGAGAAAATTGCATCTGTTTAAGTGCTGTTGTGCTTTACGAATCATATATTTAAAACGTAAAGCACAACAGCACTTAAACAGATGTAATTTTCTCAATTGTACATTACATTATTTCAATTAAAAATCATCAATTTTTATCCGTGTACATTTTAACAAGTGAAAATTCAATCATATAATTCCTTTTTTTACGGCACACTTGACGTTTTTGTTTGTAATTTACTTCTTCAATGCAGGCTTCCGGAAGCTAGTTGTTTGCCATAATACTGCATCTGCTTGCAACAATGCAGAATCAACTTACCCATTAGCTGTGTAACTACTCAGGGAGTGGACGATTGATTTCAAGATATACTCGAGCACAATTCACACCTTAATGCACAGCTAGGGGTCTGTACACAGAGTAGCACATATTAGGCACTGACAAGTTGCAGCCTGTCAGCCCTAACACTCAGCTCTAGGAGGACCAACCTGTCGAGTTGTTCCTCCCTCACCAATTGCCCCTTCGGACGTCCAAGTCCCACGTTTTATAGTGGGGCCAGAACAATATAAGTAGCCTGAGGCACTAGCCAACAAGTCCAGGCATGCCCCGTTGATCAAGCAATGGTGCAGGCCTAGTACCCGGCTGTTGGCGTCCGGCCAAGTTCAGCAGTTAGGCTGAAGTTGGCAGGGCGCACAAGCAGCTTATGTAATGCAAGGCGCACTACGAGCGTTGACTCGTATTGCGCCCTGCTATACGTAAATAGCATGTTACAGCTGACACATAACTCTAGACAGACGTTAGTGTTTTGCCATCAAAAAACAAACGAGGGATAAAGCTAGGGCAGAACCTGAACAGAAATACACATTTCTAATGTTTCGTTTTTTCGCAGACAACATTGGGTGTACAGTGGACATACCGTACACATGATAGACCAGACCGTAGCAATTACAATAAAATGGAAGCAAAAAAAGCGAACAAATTCACTGAACTAAAAACGGCTTCGCCGTTTAGAAAAAATATTAGATCTTGTATCCCCATACTCACAGCTGTGATGGTACACGAATAAAAACGGTTTAGAGTTCACGCGAACGCAACGAACTATAACTTGAACTACAATTCCAGGGAACAAGGATTGTAACATGCCAGTCTCCAGCACACGTATTCATGAACATCACTAATCAAACAAACAAAACGGTTGGATACTTCACACAAATAAAAATGCACAAAACATACAACATACACACGCACATGAAACGGAACGAAAATCTAAAACACATACAAACAGACGCAGTAAACAACAAAACGCCTACAAAGAATGAAAAATACATACACAAAGACAGGCAATAAAAACTGCCCTAATTAGTAGGAGTATGCTTGTTTCACAAATTATAAATGCACACAATATACACATGTAGCCATTCACAGGAAACATACTTAAAATATAAAGCAACAAACAAATTTAAAAAAGAGCCTGTACAACACCCAAATTAAGTGCACACACGCATACACAGGCACGCAAACATTAAACATTTCAAACACAAACTGTGTTCACTTTCTGACATAACCACTCAGAAAAAAGTCATTGTTCCCTGGAATTGGAGTTCAAATTATAGTTCTTTGCGTTCAAATGAACTCTAATCGGTTTTTATTCGTGTACCTTCACAGCTGTGAGTATGGGGATAAGAGTTCTAATGCTTTTTTTCTAAACGGCGAAGCCGTTTTTTGTTCAGTTAATTTGAATCATATCAAAAACCATATCATTACCCAAAGCTGGTAAAAGGGGCCGCCAAGTTCTGAATGGTTCGGCCCTTCAAAGGAGTGATATCAACACACCAAAACATTCGCCAAGTTAATCGCACCACTTAATAGTTCAAAGGTTAAATGAAAACTAGAACATTGCTACTTTCGGTAGCAATGTTCAAGTTTTCATTTAACGTCCAAAGTATTATTCGGTGCGATTAAGCTGGCGAATGTTTTGGTGTGTTGATATCACTCCTTTGACGGGCCGAACCATTCGGAACTTGGCGGCCCCTTTTACCACTTTTGGATTTTAATATGATATCTCTCCTTTTTTTTTAATTGTGTATTTACTCAACTCCACTAGCGTGCAGATTTGTAATAAAGTTCCACGTCAACAAGAAATTGGTTTTCAACACTTTGCTTCTACCTTTTGCCTATAGGCCCGAACCATTCTCAACTTAGTCACCTCTTTATAGGTTTTTGGTTTGGTTTTAATTTTGTTGTAATTTGTTTTATTTAGTTAGTTTTGGTGTATTGACATCACTCCTTTGAAGGGCCGAACCACTCTCAACTTTGTGGCCTCTTTACCAGTGTTTAGCTTTGTTTATTTTGCTTTGTTTTTACAGTTGGTTTATTTTTCGTGAATTGACGTGAATACAATTTCTTTGGCAACGTTGTTTAGATTTATCGTGATACACTAGTGTGTGTCTAGGCACGCACGTCATATACACGTTGTCATTGCCGGAACTTTGGCCGTCCTATGAGAAACGATGCCGACAATACTAACAATGGTTATAACAAAATTTTCGTACTTACGCGCCCTCCCACACTATCCCCGTTACACCCTCAGGCCTCAAACCATAAAAGGTACGCAGATCGTATTGTACTGCATCCATTCATCCAATATCATAGCTGGAAGCCTTCCCGTTATCTCAGTATCGATGAATAATCACCCTATGGGATTTAACATGGGGATGAGCGGGCTAGCTAGCTAGTAACTAGTAATACATTTTCAGTAACATTTTGAGGGTCAGTTTTGGCATTGAAAGCAGCTTAGCTGGCATTCCTACACGAGTTAATTTTTGTCAGGTGGGTCATTGGTCTAGATTTCAACACAATTTAAGCTTTTGTGCCGCACTATTATTTTTTCCGACGTACCTGAAATGTGCACAACTATGCTTCAAGATATAAGACACTGACGCTATGGCGTCGCGCTAATAATGGTTTACAACCTCGACAATTGAATTGATGTGATGTTTGTTGTGATGTTTGTTGCCTAACTTGGCGCGACACACTAGCGTGTGTCTAGATTTATTGTCTGCGTGCCAAATGCCGCACGTCCAACTACAAGGTAAAAGGAATTTAACGCAAATTAACAAGAAACAATACAACCTTGACTACCACAAATAATCGGCAACATGAACATTGTTGATGGACGCGAGATTGTTTATGGTTGTAGCTTTTAGCTGTACGGATAACACTACTCATTTACTCACATTATTACGCTAGAGTGACAAGAATACTGTTCATGTTCAACTGACGCACCGTAATTGTTTATGGTAGCATATCAGTTGCAACCTATCTTCTTGCATAATAAACCAAAGTCTCATAGCAGAAATGAAGCAACGAACCCCAAAAGGGGAACCCCTACAATGAAAACGGGCGAGTGTGTCAATTATTTGGCGAGAGGTTGAAACTGGTACGTTGTTACCTTGAAAAGAAGTTTAAATTGGCACATTGTTGCCTCGACTAACAATTGGCTCTGCGCGGTCACCACAGAAGCACGTCTTAATCCTGCTCTTTAGAAAATAAATACCTTGGGAGGGGGAGGGGGGCAGAGCGTCCGTTACCATTAAGCATATGATTACGTATTAACTGAACCTAAAGGTATTTTTTGCCGTTGTTTGGGATGGAGACCGTACCAATTTAATTTGCACAAATTCAACTACGTGTAGCAAAGGGGAGGTAAGAGAGGAGGAGGGACGGGTAGGTGTATACGATGGGAACGGAGAAGGGAGGGAGAAAAGGGGGTGGGGAGAGGTTTGGAAGAAAGGTACTACATAGGGAGAGGGGAAGGAAAGGTATTACATGGAAAGGTATTACATGGAAAAAAAAATGCCCGACTTACTGTACGTTTAGGCAACACTGAGCAAAAACAGGGAAACAACCACGGGCAAAACAAAACCACGGGCGAAGCCGGGTACGACTGCTAGTGCGTTCGTAAGAAACGCATTAAAACGCGTAGTTAACTTTATATTTTCGTAAAACCAGTAGGGACGTAAGCACCTTTAATTATTAAAAAAAAAAAGCAAAACAACAGGCTACTGAGAACAAGTTCATTAACAAAAACGCACCATTAAAAAAAATGCGTAAAAATACACGCACAATTTAAACGATTAAACCGCCAATAAAGCATGGCAAAAATAAGATGCAAAAAAAATACAAAAGACGTGTATCAGAAACAAAACTCACAAGGGTGAAAGAACCCACCTTGTTTCAGCCAATCAAAATAGTGATATCTGAACAAAAATGGCTGCCACTAAGTTGCTGCATTAGTTGCCAAGCTAATCCTACTGACTATTACTTCAGACGTCAAATGAAAAACTTGACCATTGCTACGAATTGTAGCAATGGACGGGTTTTTTTTTTATTTAACATTTGATATAATATTCAGTGGGATTAGCTTGACAACTAATGAAGTAACTTGGTGGCAGCCATACTTTGATTGGCTGAAACTTGGCATGTTTTTTTATCCTTGTAAGGTTTGTTTCTGATAATCGTAATTAAAAAGTAGGTAGCCATGTTTTTTTTTTAACAGCAAGCCATTTTTGTTAACAATATCAAAAGGTTCCGTAGTAATGACTTATCACTATCCAGGTACGTGCACAGGGCCCCGAGAGGGCTGGTAATTTTTTCTGGGGTTTTTACCTTTTTCTTCCCCTCTTTCTAAGTTTTTACCCTTTTATGCTCCTCTTTGCTCCTCTTTCTTAGCCATTTTTATTTATTTTTTATAAAAAGGGCACTTTTCCGTAAAGGCAGGGTCGCGTCCCTACCCTCCCCTCCCCACCTCAACATGTGCACGTCCCTGTCACTATCGTTATCATTGTCCTTTTCCTATATCATTTTCCCAGAAAGTGTTCATAAACACGGTGACGGCTACTGCACACCGTTACCAGAAATTCTTTTCCTCGTATTCTAAAAAATTTATGATTTTTTTGGTAACGGTATTATCAATTCAGAATATTGTATTATCGTTTCGAGAGATATTATAATCATTGGATAGATTGTATTATCCGTTGAAAATAAAAGTTTACATTTGTTTCTGGTGACTTAGAACTGACAGAAAAAAATATTGCCTGTTTGCGAATCGAACCCAGGACCTCTGGATGGAAGACCAGAGCTTTGCAAAGGGAATAGATAGCAGGCGCTTGAAAATCAGGCTATTATTTGGTATTTGGAGTCTTAGAATTGACGGGAAAAAATACAGCCACTCTGGGGATCGAACCCAAGGAACTCTGGATGGAAGACCAGAGGTTTAGCCAATAAACCAACGGGTATAGACAGCGTATGATTGAAAATAGGGCTGTTATTTGGTATTTGGAGTCTTAGAATTAAAAGGAAAAAATTCAGAGGTTTGTGGGATAGAACCCAGGGACTCCGGATGGAATCCAAGAGCGTTAGCCACTAAGCCAAAGGTGTATACAGTAAATACAGGAAAATAAGGCTGTTATTTGGTATTTGGAGACTAAAAATTGAAGGGAAAAAATACGGCCACTCTGGGGATCGAACCCCAGACTTCTGGATGGAAGACAAGAACCTTAGCTACTAACCCAAATGGTACAGGTAGCAAAAACTTTAAAATAAGGGTTTATCTGGTATTTTAGACTGTGAATTGACAGGAAAAAATACAGCCGGTCTTGGGATCGAACCGAGCACCTTTGGTACAGGGCGGCCATTTTGTGTCGTTTTAGCTAGGTAAATAATGAACTAATCCAAATTGAGACAAAATCACTGATTGGTCAAAATTATGTGTCCTGTCCTGCCATTGGTCAGTTTCAGTTATGCATAAATTAGCCGCCATTTTCTTGCGGCTTGTTTTGTTTTTCGAAATTTGGCTTTAATTCCGAGGGGTGGTGGGTAGTTGGGTTTTCAGACATTGCAGGTAATTTGCCAGGAGTCTTTTAGCATGATCACATGACCAGTCAGTGTGTCTTTGGCTCTCAGGCTGACAAGGTGTCTGCAACAACATTGTTTGGGGTGCAATAGCCCCATTCATCCCTGAAAACTGTCCCAAATCCAGTCAAACTAACACCAACGTTCTGTGGGACCTTAGTGGGTCTTCCTCAACTCTTGCCTCATTGAAAGATTGGTTCAAAAGTGGACCCAACATTGTCTGGTCCACTTAGTTTCCCTTCCTTCCTAAAAGTGCTCCAAATTCAATGAAAATTAGCCAAAAACATTGTCTGGGGTGCCAATTTTCCCCTAAATTGTTTACTTCCTAACTGCCTTCTACCAAACCCTTTACAGGGACCTGCTGTGGACCTCTTGAAATTAGGAATCTGCACCTCCGAAATTTGGGGGTACCACTGTTACTTTCTTAATGCTTGAAAAAAATTGGCTACAAGCAGACTTGAACTAGAAATCCCTTTGTTTGACGACCAGAAACCTACCACTGAGCCATTCAGACATGTCACGCATTCTGTAAATGGTTCCTTAAGTACTGTCATTGCCAATGGCATGGAAAAAAAATTTGGATGAAGGAAGACTCGAACCAGCAACCATTTGCTTTGAAGCCAGTAATTCTACCACCAAGCCATTATAGCCAGACATGTTAACCAGCGTAGTAATGCTAATAAACAAAGGGAAAGTAGTCTTTTCACTGTAATATTGATGGAGTTCAAATTTCAATTACACCGTCTGAACCGCCATTTCTAGAGCTTTCCAATGGCGTTTATTTCGTGGTAATTGGCCCAGCCATTTTCAAAATATTTACAAAAGAATGTGGGAAAATGTTAAACTTAATATAACCTATGTAGAAGTTAGGGAGCAAAATGACGTCACAAAAATAAGTCGAGGAAACACGAAAAAAAAATTTGAAAAAGTTGTACCGTTACCGTTTTCTAAAGAATTTACAATTTTTTTTATTTTTCAGGTTGTGGTTGTTCCAGTCAAAAAATAAACAAAAACCTCCTGCACAGTACCATTTAGTACTCAAATGCAAAATTTCAGCAAGCTAGGTTGAATAGTCTCTCTGTAATCTTATTCCAAACAATTCTAACACATTCACATACTAATAGCATGTGAATGTGTTAGAATTCTTTGGAATAGGATTGCAAAGAGACTATTCAACCTAGCTTGTTGAAATTTTGCATCTTGGCATTAAACGTAATGTGCCGGAGGTTTTGGTTTATTTTTTGAATGGGACAATCACAACCTGAAAAATAAAAAAATCACAAATTCTTTAGAAAACGAGGAAAAGGATTTCTGGTAACGCCACACAATTATTTAGCAAACCCTCGAACGCAAAACACCATTGTCAGGGCAAAACCATGTAATAGGCTACTGATACTGGGATAGCTGGGAGTGTGCCCGATTTCAGTAGTGCTCTCCAACACAAGACTTGTATACATTTTAGTTTTTCCTCATCTTTAGAAATTTTTGTTTTTGGTAGCGTTTTTTTAATGCCTGTAAATTATGGTTGCAATTGTCAAATTCTCATCCGTCACACTGGCTGCTCTGTCATCCCCCAAGTTAGAAACACAAAGGGTAGTCGAATTGTTAGTCCGTTTTACTGAGCCACTAACAGTACATTTGAAAACAAGGGTGTACTAACACTGCATTATTAATTCGACGTGTCATATGGTAGAGTAGTAAAACTCTGCAATTAACGTATGCAGTTGGAAGGGCGGAATTATCACTACTAAAAAGTCTGAATGCGTTGTGTTGTACTGAACAATATCTATATTGCACATTATATATAAAAAAAATTTGCTTCCTAAATTTTGCTATTACAATACGGCAAATGAGCCAGAAACTTGTACGCGACGATGATAAGTTTTCATCTTCGCGACCAGATAAGTTTTCATCTGCGGTTCATACCGGTTTTACTGCAAAAAAAAAAAAAAAAAAGAAAGCTAACAACTTCATTGATTTAGTTTCCCGTCCTCTTCGTTCTCTTTTTCATCAGGCTTTTACATTTAAAAAAATCGAACACCATATTTTTCAGTAAATTCAGCAGTTTATTTGGGGGTGGTTGGGGAGGAAATATCGTACTGCACTGAGGGTACGTAACGTTGACTACTTAAAAGTTTATTTACTCTTTTTAGGTGTATTAACAAAAGATAAGATAACCACACGAAAATTGGGACAAAGTCCACTTTGAACATAACACCGCAATTTCATGTGGCCAGTTCCTGTTTAGCCATCACTTACTTAATTTTTTTTATATCTAAAATAAATAACGATTGACTAGAAAGTAACTTTCGGCAGGCGAGAACTTCTTGTTGCGTTAATGGAGGAGGATAGAAATGTACAAGTGACTTTACTTTATTTACAGAAAGCGTTACAGTGCCGTTCAGGCTGTGTAACAAGGATCAAGAAAATATTTCGTTCATAACAAAGACACGGTTCCATATAAATAATTAAATAAATAAGAAATACCTATATATTTACATTTTATTCGTAACAGAGACAAAGTTCCATATAAGTAAATAAATAAATAAGAAATACCTATATATTTGCAATATAATGTTTAGTATATATACTTAATATACTTAAGTGGAAGAGAGTAGATTTCCACAACCAGCCTTCAGCCACCATACGGCAGCGTAGTTGAAGAATCTGGACTGCTCATATAAAATTGATCATTGTTTTGATATTAGGCCTATGTACGAAAAACAAATGATTTCGACGTTTACAGAATAACTAAAACATGTAACACATAAGTGCTCATAAATACACAATTCGTTCAGCCTTTTTTCAAGGAATACATACACCAAATTTAATTCGAATCGGTTCATGCTTTTGGCAGTAAATGCAGAAGTGATCAACGGACAGACCGGG
The DNA here is from genome assembly GCA_023313725.1 of Lithobius niger. NCBI lineage: Eukaryota > Metazoa > Arthropoda > Chilopoda > Lithobiomorpha > Lithobiidae > Lithobius > Lithobius niger. The sequence continues at coordinate 32,116 of JAHWFP010012139.1, read as the reverse complement.
AGACAGAGAAGGACTGGCATGGACAAAGATCTCGAGTGAAATTTTATCCTCCAGAGCCCCATGTTGTGAAATCATAGACCCGGCGAAACACACAAAAACTGGGACATGATGCGTCGGACCATTGATGGGCTCACCCTTTAGGGTGGCCGCACACCAAAGTCGACAAAACGTAGCAAGACACGACATTTCGTCGAAACCTGTCTCAGCATGCTGCAGACGTCTCCAAAACCATAGGAATGAGCTAAGCGCCACACACCGGATGCGACGTAGTCGCGAAACGTCTTTAGGCGTCTCACGACAACAAAGCGAAGCTTCTTATGGTTTCGTGTGACGGGGTCTCTCCACCGGATGCGACGTTTCGTTTTGCAACGATGTTTTATCGACTGATTGATGTGCGGCCACCCTTATCCCTCACAAACTTGTATCCACGACTAATGAAAGGAGGGAAGAGGGATGTTTTCTTCTTACTCTAACTCTGTTTTCGAGAAAGATTTGCATGGAGTTCGAGAAACAGTACCGAATGATACATGTAGGCCTACTCATGTAGGATACATGTAGGATTCTAGCGTTTTAGAAACCTAGATAGCCTAAGACCAAGCAACTCCGAAATATCTTGACAAATTAAAGAGCTGATTTTTTTTTATTTGTTATTTAAATTTGTGCTTGAAATTAATATTGAACCTATAAAAGTTACGTGATTACGGATTTAAAAAAAATAGTCGAGGCCAGTTGAATAACAGAACAGCGTTCGTTTTGCTCACTCGACAGTAACAATAACAAACATGACAAGTAATACTAAAATACCACAAATAAGCGTGATAAAGTGCCATAGTATACTGCACCCGAAAGGCAACGAGTCTGGAGCAGTAATTAACAGCTTAGTCTACGCGCGCATCGAAATTAACTGGTTAGTGAAGACTAGCTTTGGCTTGTTCTCCGCGATAAGAGTGGAGCCACCTCGATCTACGTATAGTCTCTAACCGACCGCAATATTGAAGAGCTGATGTACCGAACTGCTCAGTTACACACCGTTGTCATTGCAATTTTTTTTGCATCATCAATAGTCAGTTTTCGAAAGACGATGGTTTCGCGTTGAAAGACCTACAGTCCGTCAGCTGGCATGAAAACCCAAACGAATAGTCTGCAGAATTGCTCATTGCTGATTGTGTACATGAGTGTGTAACCCAATTCTGAATGAGGCCACCTTGACATCCTTGGGGAATTCAAGATGGCGCCCAAAAATGGAGACAAAAAAACGGTTTCTAGTTGCTATGAAAATATCCATTACCTTATTTTAGCATTCTCCTTCTCACAATGCTGTTTCAATTAGAGAAAACTCGAAGATTTCTCTCCGATTCGCTACTCTCTGCACATTGATCTGTGCAGCCTCTTCGTATAAAGCCTGAGCGGAGTGAACCGTCTCATCTTTTCTTCTCTAACCGCCACTCAACAAGGTTGTGCTGTTTCAGTCGTATCCTGGATTACCGTGAAACCTCATGCCACTGGTTCCCTCCGCTCCCACTTCACCTGTTCCAGTCCTCGATTCCCTTGATCCGGGGGACAGTACTGTGCTTCTGGATTCCAACGTGAGTTCGATCCGTCCACTACATCGGTTCACCCATCCGCCGCCATGGTCCTTACGTTTCCACCTAGTGGTACCACCACCTCACCAATTCTGTGTGAACAACTTCCACGGGATTCAGGTTCCTGATCCCTCTCTTTAGGTCTGCAACGAGTCAAGGATCTCTACTCCAAATTAAAACTTCAAGCAAAGGCTCGCAAACGTACAACCAGGGAATCAGCTTCGCCGATTCTGCGTCCTTTGGATCTATCCTCACGATCCTCCAGTGGTCTGTTTCGTCCCGATCCGCCTTGTCTGCAATGCAGCTCTCACGAGACCAAGTTCATTCTCTCATGGAGTCTGCAATCAAGAATTTCAAACGCAAGTCTTCCTCCGATCTGCCGGTTCCTTCAGCCTATACACGCTCCTGGGTTGCGTCTGCCTCCAAGCAGCTCTGCCTCGGGGAACCTGTTCCCGGTTCCTCTTGTGAACCGGAAACAGTCCCCGTTGCACTTCTGCCGGTTCCTTGTCCAAGTCTACCTGCACCTCAGCATGTGGAATATCACTCGTCCATTGAAGAAGATGACCACTCATCACATCGCTCCACCCGTTCCCACAGTTACGACCATCTGGATCCTGGCTTTCCAGGGGGACCCGATCCCACTGACATTCCCCTTTGGTATCTACTAAAGACCGTGGAAACCATTGTTCCAGATTGTTTCCTGTACAAGTCATCTCCCGATTCCAGCCGATCCTGCAAGAACCGCGTCCTCTACACAGGTCTCGGATTCGGCCTCAGGGAATAGCCTCCTCATCAACCACCTCTCCTAGGCCAATGAACCACCTTGCTCACCACTCTGCTTCGGACTGGTGGTCTGTTGCTTGGTAACGGTTCCCCCTAGAACTAGATATCGACACACCACCTCCCAAGCCCAGTAAAGAATCATCTTTCTTCCAACCCTCACGAGAGGCCACCACTAATCCTCGCTACTTCGATACCTACCCTCAATCCGAATTTCTCACAGTGGAAATCACGATGGACTTCGGTTCCGCCTTATTCCTCCCAAGACATGCGTTGGTTCCTGTGTTCGTGCTTTGTGATAACGATCATCTCTTACGATTGGGACTACGAGCCGCTTCCCAAGCAGATGTCCTGAACACAGCGGCAAATGCACCGTGTGAACACTTAAACATGGATCCCCACCGGCTGACACTAAGCAGTTACCATTTCTCATCAATCAAGTTTTCTGCAAGGCGTGTTTTGCAACCTATCACTCGTTCAACTGGCTCACCAGAGCCCTGTTCATTGCTACGATCCTACTTCGTGATATTACCCTCAACAGTTCACCTAGCCTCCACGATTCCACTCGTTCCATGCTCTGCAACCTCCTAATCCATGGATCCGATACCCTTTTTCGTGGCTTGATTCCGAAGCTAGCACCTCATCTTGATGACTCACGTAAACCAAGACCGTTCCGCTCTCGGTATGGAAGACGTCCTCGTTCCTCTAAATATTTGCAACTAGGCAACCCCAAGGACGAACCTTCTGGTTCAAGATCAACCGACACACATCCAGCTTCCTTGCCCAAGTCTGCATCGCCCTTTCAAGCCGCAAACAGGTACGCTTCCCCCGGACCACGGAATCGTGGTCCTCCAAGTATTGACATTGCGGCCTTCCCACAACCTGTGGGAGGCCGAATACAGTTCTACGCAAAAATGTGGGAATCGATTAACTCCGATCCAGTAATCCTCTCCATTGTAAATAACAGATTTCTGCCCAAGTTTCATCAATCTCCACCAGTTGGGCTGCCTCCATGGGATCTCGAATCCGCCTCCATGGGTTCATCGAATCGAACCTTTCCATCGAAATACAGGGTCTCCTTTCCAAGTGTGCAGTGCGGATCGTTCCACCCCCAGTTCTGCCATAATTCTACAGCAGCATTTTTATTCGCCCCAAGAAAACGGGAGGCTCCCGTTTCATCTTCAACCTCCGACCTCTCAATCAGTACATCGACAATCCACACTTTCAAGTGGAGACAGCCAAATCAATCCGAGCCTCTCTCCTTATAAACGATTGGACAATCTCCCTCGATATCGCCGATGCTTATCTTCACGTTCCGCTCCACGCTTCCATTAGATACCTGTTTCGCTTCCTTCACAAGGGAGCCGTTTACGATTTCTTGTGTTTACCGTTCGGTCTAACCTCAGGTCTACCAATTTTTACACTCGTCCTCCACCCTATACTCGCTCATCTCCACCAGCATGGCATTCGCACACATGCCTTCCTCGACGACTGGTTACTGCCGGATCAGGATCGAGGCATTCTTCTACACAACCTTCGCACCGTCACGTCACTTTTGACATCGCTGGAATGGGGCATCAACATATCGTATTCTCGGCTGCTTCCCAGCAGAACTTTCACGTTCCTAGGAGTGTTCTTCGACCTCAGCCAAGGCACAGCCATTCCATCTCTGGACCGCGTTTCCAACTTCTTTTCCAACACTCGAACGTTTTTATGTCTTCCCCACTACACGCTTCGAGATTTGGTCTCTATAATTGGTTCCATTGATTCCTTTGCCGATCTGGTCCCCTACGGCCGAAGGCAAGCCCGACCGCTTCATTACTTCTAATCCAACGAATGGGGCGATCCAGCCGTCGGACTCGCACAACCTATCGATTCCTGAGTCCTTGCTTTCCGTTTTCAACTCTAGTGTGGTGGATAGACATCTCCCATTTAACGGAATCAGTACCACTCCACGAACCAGTTCAGGATCTCCACCTGTTCACCGATGCATCCAAACAAGGCTGGGGAGTCCACATTGACAACATGACTACATCAGGAGTCTGGGGATCAGCCGATTCTGATCATATCAACCTGCTTGAACTCCACGCTGTGTTTTACGGTCTACTTCACTTCCGACACCTGGACCGTCAAGTCCACATCGACAATACAACTGCAATTGTACACTTGAAGCACTGAGGAGGAACACGTTCCTGATCCCTCCATGAACTAACGGCCGAAATCTTTCGCCTCTGCATATCCCTTCAAACCAGTCTGCTTCCTGTACACTTACCTGGGAATCGCAACGTGATAGCCGACGCCCTCTCTCGTCAATCCCCTCCTACCGGCGAATGGACTCTACCGGTACTCTTCCATCTGCAACACCTTGTTCGATCTCTGGGAACAACCCACGCTGGACTTGTTCGCCACGAGGTGGAATGCCATACGTCCCCTATTCGTCAGCCCGATTCCCGACCGATCCGCGAGCCTGGGCAGTCGATGCCCTAACACTGGACTGGAACCATCTCCATGCATACGTATTTCCCCCTCCGAAGCTACTACCATTGGTCCTACAGAAGATCACCGCCTCCACCGGCAGATTCCGTCTTGTGGCACCGGATTGGCCCGCTGCAGCCTGGTTCCCATCACTCCTCGATCCCTTCCTCTGTTCCCCAACCAACTAACTCAACGCAACAGAACGCTGCAACATCGACGACCGCAATTCCTGCGACTACACGGGTGGCTACTATCATCCGACTCCTCGAAGAGACAGGAGTTTCTCCAGTCCAGTCCTCAGGCATCGCCTCCCGGGCAGTCCGAGCATCCACCTCTAAAATCTCCGATAGCCGTTGGCGTCGCTGGTTTCATCCAATCAGTCCTTCTGTCCCCGAATTCCTCCAGTTCCTCAACTTCTCTTCGACGACGGGCTATGCGGTTCCACCATCCTAGTGTACCGATCCGCCCTCAATGCCGTCTTCAAAGCAGCGGGCTGTGTTTACCTCATTGATTTTCGCATCACTTCCATGAATCGATCCTTTATGATCAATCGACCACGACTTCGGAAGACCTTCCCGGACTGGAACCTCTCCATCGTCCTCAACGCTTTGTTAGGCGCTCCCTACGAACCGCTCTCCTCCAGTTCACTTAGCCACATAACCCGTAAAACTGTGTTCCTCATTGCCATGGCAGCCTGTCTCCGATGCAGCGAACTATAAGCTATCTCCGCCACCGCTTCCGATTGCTTTTTTTTGGACAACAACTCTGGTGTTACTTTAATTTCACGAGCGCCTTTCCGAGCGAAGGCACAGAAATACTCTGAACGAGAATCCTCTGCATCCTCAGAATCCTCTGACATGATTCCTGCTCTCACTAACATTCTTGGAGATGACTAAGAACGTGCCCTGTGTCCAGTTTGATCCCTCCGAATTTACCTGAAAGCCTCCAGTGCTGTACGACGGAATCGTACACAGCTCTTCATTCCTTTTACGTCCAGAGCTGGTGAGACCTCCGCCAGAATGATCGCTACCTGGATCAAGCCTGTCATCGTCCAAGCATACAACGCCCTCGACAGCAGCTGCGCGGATCAAGGTATCCGTGTGGCAGCTCACGAACTCCGAGCCATTGCTACGTCCTGGGCCCTTCGCAGCAATGTTCCGGTTTCAAAAATTATGGAAGCAGCATCATGTCCCGACCGTATTTTCTTCACACTACCTGCGTGACATGTCGCATCACGCTGACGGACTATACTGTGAGCGGCCATTCATTGCCGCCCGGCGCATGGTATAACCCCTCTGCTGGCTACTATCAATTTTATCTGGGGGTCCGACCGACTATAGGGAACCTGGTCAGATGGTGCCAGCCGCCTTTGACAAGGTCTGTGGAATGCTAAAATAAGGTAATGGATATTTTCATAGCAACTAGAAACTCCAAAATACCAGTATTACCTGGTTGATTTTGATTTCTACTGCTTTTATAAAAATATACATTACCTTCTTCCCACCCTCCTAACCTCTTGTCACCATTCGGGACAAATGAGGACGAAAAGATGAGACGGTTCGCTCCGCTCAGGCTTTTATATGAAGGAGGCTGCACAGATCATTGCGCAGAGAGTAGCGGATCGGAGAGAAATCTTCGATTGTTCTCTAATTGAAACAGCATTGTGAGAAGGAGAATGCTAAAATAAGGTAATGTATATTTTCATAAAAGCAATAGAAACCAAAATCAACCAGGTAATACTGGTATTTTGGAGTTTTTTGCTTCTAGCGCCTAAACCGTTCATCCGATTGAAAATTAACCAGTAAGCAATTATGTTTAGAATAAAATTTCTTTCAAAAAGGGTTCTATTCATATTTTTTTGTAAAATGAATCCTACTTGCCGAAATTCGTTATTTAAGTTATTTTAGGCCGTTTAAGCATGTTACATGTACAACAGTGCATAATGTGTGTTACAATTCCTAACTTTAAACAGCTACAGTTACCGTTCTAATTCAGATAAATGGACGTGATAAGGCTTGGATGAAAGATGAAGATGTATATTTTCACACAAAGGTAATTAAAACTATTTATATTAATTAGGAGCTAAGCCACAGCAGTTTACCTACGTTGTAGCACTGTGCTTTGTTTTCTATTTTACTACAAGTTCCATCTTTAAACTGCTGCACTATCCGTTC
>JAHWFP010012139.1:0-25094 GCA_023313725.1 Lithobius niger | reverse complement strand
CCTTAAGCTAGGACCTTAGTCGGCCTTCTTACCTTGATGCTATGGCTTCATACTATGTATTCTTTATACTCTATATCTTTATTAATGTATTCCGGTAATGCTAAGTACTTTGATGTATGGTCCAGTTCTGGAGATCAGTGGTCAGGATGGCTCTGGCCTTGCCTGCCCCTAGGGGTAGCTGCTAGCAGAGATGGCTCATGGGATACCAGGATATAGTACAGGAAGTACCTTGCACCACCATTGGCAGGTACTGGCTGCAGCTCTGGGTACTTAAGGCCTTGCAGCCCCTTTCAGCTTCATTCTGGGAGCTAGTCCCTAACCAGCTAAGAACTCTTCCTGAAGCGTGCCACTCTGCTAGTAGCCCTGATCAGAGCAGCCTTGAACCATTGGACAACATCTCCTCAGGACAGACCGCATGGCCCTGGAATAAACCCTGAATTTACCATCCTTCTGGCGTTCTTTCTTGTAACGGGCATAGCGGGGTTGTACAAGTGGTGCATCGGCCGTCCATTTTAGTCTTCTGTACAGCCGTACTGGCTGAGAAGACTATTGCAACGACTTTGTCCATCCGTCCGTCCGTCGCTTTTTTCAACTTCGCAACGGTACCAGAAATTGACGACCACTGTTTACAACGTTCGACTCAGTGTCAAAGGTTAGTTAAATAACATGGCAAATTAAAACATCGTTGCCTCCTTATAGCTAATAGACTTCTTCTACATAACTAAATTAAATAATAACATTTCATCATCGACTTGAAATCCTAAAGATTTGTGTTTAACGCAGCCGTAAAAACAAAAACATTTTAGCTTCGTTTAAAAGAGTCTTGTCCATTGTTGCATGAATGAATAAGCTTACGATCGAACCAAATTCTCCATTAGGCCTATCTGCTACTTACGAAACTTAAAACTGCCATTAAAAAAGTTAGGCCTAAAAAATGAAAATTAGATCTAAAATCACGTTACCATGGCAACGTCAATAGTTGCTACGAGTCGCTGTTGCAGCGTTTCTCCTGTCCCTTCCCTACTACCACTGATCTATATAGGCTACGTTGCGCATTACGTTGTAACACTGTAATTGTGTGTTCGGAGGCATACCGTGTTGCAAAAATGACTAGGCTTACTGTATACAGGTCAAATTCCGTTTTAACGAAGTCCGTTATAACGAAAATTTCAGTGCAACGAAAAAATTCTATGGTCCCGGTGAATTGCTTACTCTAGCAGTATTAAATAGATCTCATTACAACGAAATTCGTTATTACGAAAAAACCAGTACAACGAACGTATTTTTTAAGTCCGTAGTTGTTTACTAATGTTTCATTACAACGAACGCCCGCAATGCAAGTAATTACCATCCCTGGAAAAGCGGAACCAAAAATAGTTTAGAGTTGTTTTATATCCTCAAATTTTGACGATCGTCGATAGCATTTCCAAAGGCTATCGCGGGCTCGTAGTCGGCCGTTCACAAAGGACGAGCATACACTACTTCCGATGGCAACGACCTTGACTCGCTTTGCGTGACGTCATATAATGACTGGCCCCTTCGTGTTCAACAGTCGCATGCCACGAATCAACCAACCGGAGCTCGCGATACGAAAGGAGGCGCGCCAAAGGGTTTTGAAACGGAACAGTTTATTGGAGAAATAATGTCGTGACGTCACTGGCAGCAGAAAGGGGATTTCCCCGGGATTCCCAGCAGGTAACAAACTAACAAGATGGCGGCCGAATGTTTGCATGTTAATACGTCGCGATCGCTTAAACCAAGCGCTGTTTTCATCAAACAAAAGCAATTTCACGTCAGTTTTGACGACACCACCAACAAAAATACTAACTAAGGTATTAAAACCATTTATAATTATTAGGCTTACAGCAAGATTTACTGCCTGCAGACTGATCTTTACCGGAATATCAACACACTTCGTTCAGTGTCGAATTTTTTTTTATGGTAGCCTTGGCCTAATTTACCATTTTAGTGTTATATTTTATTATTATCAACGAAATATTTTAATCGTATTCAGTTCCTTCACTGACTAGCTATCGTGAAAATAGAAAAAAAGGTCAATCGATAAACAATGCAGGTTTTTCCCGTTATTTCTCCCGTGCATGCCGTATGGCTGGTTTATTACGTCTAGAATTCTTATTAACAGTAAACTAAAATTTTAACGATAAACGACAGTTAATTATACTGCACAATAGTGTATTTCTGTTCAATTATAGCTTATTACTACGTCCAGCAATACTATAACTTTAACGAATTTTTAGGTAAATTAAAAAAAAATGACATTTTTTTTAAGAGGGAATTTCAGTATAACGAAATTTCAGTACAACGAATTTTTTTGGGCACCCCCATGAACTTCGTTGTAACGGAATTTGACCTGTACAATCCAAATCTCCGTTAGTTGCTACTTAAGAAATTAAAGTTGTAAATTAGGCCTAAATGCTGACAATTATGCCTAAAATGTAAAATTAGCTTAAAAGCTAACACATTTGTAACGGGCAATTCTTATGGTTACTGTTTTTAGATTATATAATAGAGATAGCTGTTGTAGTGCATGATAGAGGTGTGTGCCTCAACATTGGAAGCGGAGGAACTGTACAAAAGACCAATGCGACTAGATAGTCGCTGTGGCCCCTTGTTTCATCTAGGAAAGGACCCATTTTCACCAAGAAGCCCTTTTGTAATGCCGGCAGCCATCTTGGGTGTTCCATTTTCACCTGGGACCCCAGCCTTCAGTGAGTAGCCTTGAGACAACCCGAGTAGTTGTGAGTATTGTGAACTGTGTTGAGATAGCAATAACTTTTATATTGCAGTGGAGATTAATTTGAATCAGTCAGTGCTTTTTTATTTTATTGGAAGATTTTGTGTTGGCCTATTTAGGCTAGTGCCTTTTGACTTTTACCTTTGCTGAGACTTTATCCTGATTACTTTTGATTTGTGTAGGCTACTGAATTTTAGCCTTGGAAGTGACTTTTCATAGCCTATAGGCCTAAAGCTTTCAAGATTGTGAGATTTTATGCCAAGGTCTACTAGATCTAAGCCAGATTTAGACTCTGATTCTTGGGATTTAAGTTGGGACCCTAAAATAAAATAGGGAAAAGGACTAGAAGGGAACAAGCAGCTAGAATGACTACCCCTATTATTCCACAAGTTGTGCAATCACCATTAGGGGTTACCTCATCAAGACTAGCAGCTCAGTTTCCTCCAGCTAGCCCTAATTTTCAAGTGACACCAAATTTGAGTCTAAGTACTATATCAGCAAGCCTAAATGTTAGTGTGTCAAGCCCTACATTGACTTTACCAAATGTTGGTGAATTATTTCACCAGTTGCAAGTAATACTAGTGTTACAGGAGGTGTTCCATTTGTGCCAGGTGTGCCTTCAAATGTGAATTTGCCTTTTCCACCTCCTTTTCCTCTTGCTTGTGTAGCTACAGTTACAACCACTGCTAATTTGCAGCAGTAGCAGCTAATTCCAGTGACCCTAACATGGACAGACCCCTCTGGACAAGTTCAGACATGTTCTATTCTACCAAATGACCCAGTGTTCCAAATGATTGGCAAGCCTTCAGTGACTGTGTCTTCAATGCCAAATTATTCTGTACCCTTGCCTGGACCAAGCCAAGTGTAAACTCAAATGCCTACTCATGTGCCAAATTATTTTAACCAGCCTTTTTCAGCTAATAATTCTACTGATACTACCATCTTGGATTTGAGTGCTAAACTGGATTCAGTAGTTAATTTTTTATGGGGAGGCACAAATCCTGTTAGTTGGCCAGCTTCAGGTGCTGTGCATAGGCCACCATTAACTTCGACAACTAATGTTTTCAGTTCACCTGTTATGACACCTAGCAGTAATCTATTTGGTAGTAGTTCAAATGTTGTTAGCTGTTCATCACAGAATAATTACCAAAGAGCTGTTGAAATGTCAATACCTTTGCCTAAAATGGAAGCTTTGAAAATTGGAGAATTTAATGGGTTGAATGACAAAATTTTCCCCTCAGCTTTTATTATGAAATTGGAAAGAATTTTAAAGGTTAGAAAGGTTGATGAGAAATTATTTATCCACCAAACTGTTCCATCATGGTTAACAGGGGATGCTGTTGACTGGTTTTTGGCAAATGAACCTTTTTCTAGTTGGGAGAATTTTAAAACCTTGTTTTTGGCAAAGTTTGAAGTACAGTCACATGGATATAATCTAATTGCTATGGTTAGAACTATGAGAGTGCAAGAAAATGAAAGTTTCATTAAGCATTTTAATAAATGCACAGATATTCTACAAAACACAGGTGATAGAATCAGTGAGTTTGATCAAATTGAAGCAATTTTGGAAACACTGAATTCGACTTTTCGCATGCCTGTGATGTCAAGAAAATTCACTTCATTGATAGATTTTAAAATGCAAGGTCTTTTCTTGAAAAATATGATTCAAATCGTGGTAGAGGTAATGGGAATAGCAGCACTAGTTTCTTGCCTAAGTACGATGCAAAGTACACTTGTAACATGTGTAATACGGTCGGGTGGACTCTAAATTCTGCCCTAATGGGTCAAATCACCAACAAAATTAGGTTGCAGTTAGGAAAAACGGCAACAATAACAGTAATTCAAATAGTAGCAATGGCCGCGGAAATTGACGAACCTTTTTTAGCAGCCGTGATCGTGGTAGTAATAACTGTAGTAGTAGTCGTGGACAGGAAGTTTGGTGCTCAAAGTGTAAAAATTCGTTGCACGAAACACAAAACTGTCGTGTGAATCCTGATATTGGTTATCCTCCGAATAGAAGCACTGTTGCACAACTTCATGAAGTTGAATTGAATTCTGATGCACAGGAATTCGTACCAAAAAACCCGAAAGCCATCCAGTTTTAGTCGGTGAAGCTGGAAATGGCGTATCTTCTTTTCAAAACCGACCAATTCCCAACCGAAATTGTCTAGGCGATCTTGTTGAGCCTACACCAGCACCATGTGCACATTTTTCACTTAAATTCGGTAAAGAATATGCAGATGCCATACTCGATAGTGGCAGTACAATGTCCGACGTAAATATTTCACTGAAAGATGACTTGTTAAAAATGGGTTGTGAATTCATGCAACGTCCTTATCAGGTTAGACTTGCCGATACTCGTTTCGTTGAGTGTCCGGGTTTCGTATTGGCTACGTTTTAGATTGCGCATTGAACTGTAACTTTTCCACTGATCTTGATGGAAAACACAATCCAGACGGTAATCCTTTGCGTAGATTTTTAGCAGTCAACGGGTTTACAGCCAAATTTCGCGTCCAACACTTGGTTTTGGCAGGATAAACCTTCGAAAGTCTACAAACTGAATCGAGAGCCGGGTATAAACGAAGTCCATCAGTCCCAGGCAACTGCTACACCCATAGAGCCAGATGAGTTTTGTGCCACAGAGCAAGATATTCGTAATAAAGTAAATGAGAGTGACGTTTTGACAGATGACAAAAAAGTACAGTTGTTCAAGGTATTAATGAAATATAGATTTGTGTTCAGTTCGAGAATTGGTTTAATAAGCCCAGTTATAGATATTGACGTTGGCGATCACCCACCAATCACGTCGAAGCCTTATCCAGTTTCAAAGTTTAAAGAATTGCAATTACGTCAGCATGTAGATCGGATGCTGAAGCTTGGGGTTATCGTCCCCAGCACGAGTGCATTGTGTTTTCCGGCGTTTATCATTCCCAAGAAGAATAACACCACGCGTTTTGTGATAGCATACAATAAATTGAATGAAATAAGCAAGATGCAAAACTTTCCTACTCTTAGAATTGATGACATGGTGCAGAGATGCCCTAAGAGGAAACACCTAACACTTTTTGATCTAACCGAAGCATACTGGCAGGTAGGGGTAACGAAACGAGCAGGTGAGGTGTCATCTTTCTGCACCCCGTTTGGAAATTTTACTCCTCTCAAAATCATGTTTGGGGTTAAGCAAGCACCAGCGTTCTTCTGTACTTCAGTTTCACGAATGCTCGCCCCTCTACATTATCTGAATGTAGAGAGATATTTTGATGATATCTTGATTATGTCACAAGAATTCTGATTGCACTTAATGGCGATCGAAGACACTAGTTATTTTGGGTCGTGAAGGATTTAAAATAAACATAAAGAAGACCGACTTTTGTAAGAAAGAAATAACCCTATTAGGTTGTAGGGTTACAAGTGATGGTGTTTTGCCGAATCCTAGTAAGAAGGAAATTCTGGAGAATTGGCCACGCCCCAAAAGTATTAATGAGCTCCGGAAATTTCTCGGTTTGGCGGGTCTTTTTTTCCGTAGATTTGTGATGTCATATTCGGCGATTGCAGCGCCTCTTTTTGCGGTGCTAAAAGGTAAAAGTCCGAAATTTATCTGGGAGGCAAAGCAGGAACAAGCTTACCAGAAAATCAAGAAAATGTTAGTAGACGCTCCCTTGTTCGCAGTGCCTGATTATAATCAACCTTGGATAATTATGGCGGACGCATCTTTCTCTGGGGCTGGAGCGATTTTATATTGGGTCGATCCACTCACTAAGGAGAAGAAAACCGTAGATATAATCTCTAGACGTTTGACAGTGACGGAACAAAGATTTTCTAATAGTGAAAAGGAATTGATGAGTATTATTTGGGCAGTACGTAAGTGGCATAGATACTTTGAAGGTGATGTAATAACAATTTTTAGCGACCATAGGACACTTTCGGTTTTATCGAAGGTGAACTCACCGACGGGACGCTTAGCGAAGTGGCTTGTGGAGTTATCTCAGTTGGACGCTAAAATCTGCTTCGTCCTAGGTGCACAGAATCGTATCGCTGATGTGTTGTCTAGACGATATGAATCTGAGAGAGACTTTACTCTTATCACTAATCCAATCTTGATACCAGCTATGGATGAACGAACGGGCCAGAATTGTTATGTATTTAACAACGATTGTTTGTGTAATCAGATCGATGTTGAGCAGGTTACACTTGATCAGATTGGAGCAGAAACGTTAAAAGACAAGTACACGTTAGCATTAAAGTTAGCATTGGAGGGTGAAACGAAGGAAATAAGGTATGATTCGCCTTCCGTTCATAGATTTGTGTTGAAATACCAGCCAAAGTCAATTGTGAGTGACGGAATAATTTATGTGGGTGTAAATTAAGATGTTATTATGCACCGAATTTGAAAATTCTGGTGCCCCGTTCGCTGCAAAAGAAAATCATTCAGCTAGTACACAATATGTTTACAGGTCCTCATATGGGTGTTTACAAGACGATAAAACACATACTTTATTTGTACACATGGTTGAGCGCGTCAAAGTTGATTTCAAATTACGTAAGGACGTGTAAGGATTGTCAGATCCATAAGGTGCAGCAGACTCGTAAGAAGGCTAAAACGATGATAGCAACTGAAAAGGAAGCATGGGAGAGTATCGTTTTTGACCTGAAAGGCCCACTGGTACGGAGTACAAACGGTTTTACTTACATTCTAGTGGTACTTGATAAATGGAGTCATTGGGTTGAGTCAATTCCCCTAAGAAACGCTGAAGCTAAAACTATAGCAAAAGCACTCGTTGATTAAGTGTTTTCACGGCATGGCGTGCCAGCGGAAATTTTTTTCCGACAGCTCCAATAATTTAAGGGGCAGATAATGAAGAATTTATGCCTGCAATGACGTATCAAGGCTAGGTTTCTGTCAGTCTATTCACCTAAGTCCAGCCTAGCTGAACGGTGGATGAAAGAGTTAACAAAAACGCTATCAATTTACGTACAAGACGAAAAATCGGGTCATAGAAATTGGGATTTACGTTTGAAACAGCTACAGTTGGCATTAAAATTAGCAACTGATTCAGTGACGGGTTTCACCCCAAGTATGTTAGCAACAGGAAGGGAGATGCCCGAAGCCCCTGTCGGGAAAGTACAAACGGACGAGGTTAATTACCCATTACACATCTTAAACTTAACGTCACGCATGCGTGCGATAGTTAGGAGAGCTGTACTCAAACATCAGGCAGCTAAGTTACATCGTGCTGCAAAGGCGGATAGAAATAAAACGGGTAAAGAATTTGAGGTCGGAACTAAAGTTTACATGCGAAATCACCCTAAAAGTGACAAATCCCGCTTTTTTATGAAAAAAATGGCACCAATTTACATCGGAAATTACGAGATTGTTAAAAAGTTTAGTCCTGTAGCTTATCAGCTTAAAGATCTTGATACGGGTATTATTTCTCGTTATGTGTATCACATAGATAATTTACGTGAGTAGATTGAAGGTGAGCGTTACCCAATTAGTGAAGCAGATTCCAAAGAATTTTAAACTTAAATCTAAAAGTAGTTACTGTATTTCGTCTGGGTCTTCTTTCGGCCAGCAGTAATTACTAATTAGGTCTAAAAATAATTTCGCATGCAAATCGTGGTGTTGCTTGTAAACTGAAAGAAATAGCATTTAAATGCAAATAATCTGGGGACACTCGGGGGTTAACGCTAATGTTAATTACTTAAGAAAAGCCGTGCAAATGCTTAAGTGGAAGGTTGAGGTAGTAGCATAAAGCATAATTTAGTAATGAATTTGTTGGAGTAACTGGATTTTCACCAGAGAATTTACACCTTGTTTTTTACACGTTAATCTACCCTGCAATGAAAACTAACCTAATAGCAGACAGGAAATGAGACGGGGGTTGCCACAATAGAGTTTCTTATTTAATTAATGATTTGTATGGATTAGAAAACTTGTTTAATAACCGATGGAGGACACGGTAAGACAATTTTTCCTTTTTTTTAACAGGCGCACTTCAAAGCCTAATTTCAAGTTGAGGTTAGCCAATTGTTACCGATATTTGACAACCGATTTTGACGATTAAGATTTTGAAGTAAAAATCTTTCTTAGCTGATTTTAATGGTAACCGATGATTAGTGGTTACGAGTTTCAAGTGAATTTTCGTGCATTAAGTACTTAGTTTTTTTCTTGACTGTTTTTGCACTGATTGATTGTGATTGTATTTTAAATGTTGAAAAATCGTTTTTGCTTCTGCATAATTTTCGTAAATATGTTCAAATAATTAAGTTTGCGTAGCGGGTTTTTACGGGAATAATGTCTGAATTTTGACGCTCAAAGATTTCCCAGACCTTACAGAAAACGTTACTAATGCGTATAGGTAATGTCACCATGCTGGAACAGTCAAACGATTAAAATATTAGCAGATAAAAAGCTTAAACGTCCCCATAGCATCCTCAATTTTAACTTGTTGTTAATGTGCGCCTTCTTGGTATTATTTTTGAATAATTTCTGAGAACCTTGATTATTGTATATATAAATAGCTTAGCTTAATGAATAATTTTTCACTTACCTTGACGAAGCGAGGGCGCTTCTTTTCGCCACAGCTTCCTCCTTACCTTGATGCTATGGCTCCATACTATGTATTCTGTATACTCTATATCTTTATTAATGTATTCCGGTAATGCTATGTACTTTGATGTATGGTCCAGTCCCTGGAGATCAGTGGTCAGGATGGCTCTGGCCTTGCTTGCCCCTAGAGGTAGCTGCTAGCAGAGATGGCTCGTGGGATACCAGAATATAGTACAGGAAGTACCTTGCACCACCAGTGGTAGGTACTGGCTGCAGCTCTGGGTACTTAAGGCCTTGCAGCCCCTTGCAGCCTCACTCTGGGAGCTAGTCCCTAACCAGCTAAGAACTCTTCCTGAAGCGTGCCACTCTGCCAGTAGCCCTGATCAGAGCATCCTTGAACCATTGGACAACATCTCCTGAAGACAGACCGCGTGGCCCTGGAATAAACCCTGAATTTACTATCCTTCTGGCATTCTTCCTTGTACCGGGCATAGTGGGGTTGCACCTTGTTGTAAAATAAACATCTTATTCTTTCATCTAAGCCTAATCACGTCCATTTTTCCGAATTAGAACGGGTACTGCAGCTGTTTAAAGTCAGAATTGTAACACACATTATGCAGTGTTGTATGTAACATGCATAAATGGCCTTATATAACTTAAATAATGAAATTTTGCAAGAAATATTAATTTTACAAAAAATACGAATAGAACCTTTTTTGAAGGAAAGTTTATTGGTTAATTTTCAATCGGATGAACTGTTTAGACGCTAGAAGCAAAAAACCGATTTTTGTCGCTATTTTTGAAAGCCATCTTGAATTCCCCAAGGGTGCCAAGGTGGCATCATTATGTTTTGGAGTAGGGACGTATTGTAGAACATCTCTGCGCAAAAACATTTTGTGCAGACAGTTTTTTTTTTAGGTTAGGCTAAAAATCAGTATTAGCGACTGGGCTACTAGTAGAGGTTAGCAGTTTTGAATCACTGAATTTGTGACTTTCTAACCTGAATTTGTGATCTTCTAACCTGCAACTCACTGCAGTGACATTTTTTAGGCCGTTTGGCCTTTTATCATGCATTTTTTTTACAGAAAGGGTATTTTCCGAAAAAGGCAAAAGCAATGCCCCCCCCCCCTCCCCCCGTGCATGCCACTGCTCCAATTTGCCTTATGATAATCTTCACAGGGTGGCAGGACAGGCCAAAATAGAAAGGAAAATGTATAGGAACTGGAGAGAGCACCTTTTCAATTTCCTTCCCATCTCAAGTTTTTAACCCTCAGCTGCCTAGATACCAACGTACGCCTTCAATGTACAACAACAAAAAACTAAGTGCCAGCGCGAGCTATGTGAGGGGACCCCGGGGACCCCGAGCAAAGCGAGCAGTCACAGCCCAGTGGTCAGCATCGTCGGCTCCAAACCAAGAGAATACCGGTTCGACTCCGAGAACCGATCCAAGGTATGGACTCTAAAAAAAGGGTCCGAAAGTTTTTTTCAGGCGGTTATGGGTTATTGGTTGCAATCACGTATTTTCTGAGCCCTCAGCTAACCCGTAGCCACCTAGATACCAATGTACGCCTTCAACGTACAACAGCGAAAAACTAAGTGCCAGCGCGAGCTTTGTGAGGGGACCCCGGTGTAGTGGCGGACGCTACGACGGCCGAGGTGCTTGTAGCGCCCCCGACATCATTGGTTAACGAGTACTTCTTAGCATCAAGTTTTGTGGTTATTTCGAAAATAAACACAACATGGGCTACAGTCCCGGCTTGGGGGATGGAGCTTCGGTGTCCTATTATAGGCCTAACCTTAATGCTACTGGTAATTTCACTGCCACCAACGATGGATTAATTTAATTGCTTTAAACGAAGTACAAAGCTAAAAGGGCTACATAATAGTTTACACTTAAAAACAATTAATCTGCTAGGGAACGAACCTGAAGTTTAAAACTCTTGGTTTTTATTTAAAACATCAGAAAAATGAATATATAAACACTTTTACATTTGGTTCACTAGTTTGGCTTTTGACAAGTTTGCAAAAACAATTTAACAGAATTTACATTTTAGTAATTCACTTTTAAACAAGAACAACGATGTTGATTCTTATACACACTTAATTTCGATTTAGAAAAAGTATTTTTTTCTTGGGTTCCAATCCTGGAATACCCAGTAAGCTGAATCGCGTCCGCTAAGTTGCAACTATATTTGACAACTGTAATTTTCAAGTCGTCTAACAGTTATTTTTCCCTGAATCCACGAGGATCAAACCGTCCGTTTGTTTACATTTAAAAACGAACAGAGAATGAACTTGGCTTTTCAGAAAGAGATACCTACTCTAACATTATGGCGGTA
Source organism: Lithobius niger (assembly GCA_023313725.1). NCBI lineage: Eukaryota > Metazoa > Arthropoda > Chilopoda > Lithobiomorpha > Lithobiidae > Lithobius > Lithobius niger. The sequence goes on along the minus strand of JAHWFP010012139.1, from coordinate 13,450 downwards.
GGGACCGTGAATGCCGAGTTGGCTTACCGACCATAAAGACTCTAAGCAAGAGGTTAGTTTAAATTAGACTATGAATTTAGAATTGGGGGGTCCTAAAGATAAACTTCTAAAGTTAAACTAGTTACTTACAAACCACTACCATTTTGCCCGGCATGGCAATCCCGGACGTGACATCTCCACTCCCGACCGGCGTGACCCTTCTAGCTTGAAAGATCTGTGAGCTGTGCTAAGGATTGAGGGTTGGGAGGCCTTTTTATGCTAGAGCAGGGGCTGCAGGGGATTCTCGTGACCAAAGCGCGGACGCAGAGGATAGCTGCGGGGGGTCTGATTGGTGGAGGGCCAGGAGAACAATGGGAAAGTCGGTAGAGCAAAACGGTTTTAGTGCAGAGCCGTTTGAAGGAGTAGGGAATGGTTAAAGATAGGCCAAATTGAGTTTTCAACTCTTGAACTTTGGGAAAGGCCTTTACATTGGGGAATTGCTTATTGATTGAATATTTACAAATACACATCGTGAATTGGCTCTTGTTAAAGCTTAGTACTTTGGTTTGGGTAATAAATAAATCATTACTATTAAATTAAATAAGCTTTAACGGTAAACTGCAGTGTTACACACCACAACTAGGTTGGGGGAGGGGGGGGTGAGTTTCTTTGCACAGACTGACTTTTGGATTGGCTTTGTGAACAGATCTTTATAAGATTTTTGGTTTTAATAGAAGGACAAGCTATTGCACGCATTCGGATGGTCACAGTCGGAGTTTGGTAGAGATTTGGAGCAAAAATATTTACATAAAAATTCGTATCCGGTGATTGCCGATGTCGAATTAGTTCGGACTAATGGTAGCGTTCTGGGGGCAAAAGATTATTAATAAAGTATAAAAATTGGATAAATGAACCAGCTTAGAGAATGCTATAACGCATTAAGTTAATTTGGATTTTAACTTTAAAGTTAAAAGACAGGTAACGATCGTTGTGGAAATTTTCATAAAAGTTGCTGCAGTTAAACATAATAAAAAATATCACACTTAAAAAGTTGTATGTATCCACATGTATGTGAGGTTAAGTACCAATGAAGGAAGCCCCTCCTAAGTCACAACTAGTGTCTTTGGGCTTTTTGCCCTAAAATAAAAGCAATAAAGTCGAAAATACAAGATACAAGTTTTCAATAATGGCGGCCATGATGAAAGAGCGCTGCGGTAGTTTTGGAGCAGTTTTCAAATGGTGATTGTGAGACTTCAGGATGGAATTTTAAAGATTAGGCTTCCCGAAGACTTAGCTATTGTGTCTGGCTATTAAATGGTTCCAAGATAGGCCGTTTCTGCCCATTATTAAGAATTTGGCTAAGGGTTCAAGACCGAGGTCTTTTTGCGTTTTGAAGCGCTCAAGAAAAAAATGTTCCACGAGTTTTTTGATCTTTGGAGGTCATGTATCCTCTCCAATCATTTTTTCGGCAGGCCGACATTATACGGGACCTCGAGCAAAGCGAGCAGTTACAGCCCAGCTTTCAGCATCGTCGCCTCCAAACCAAGAGCAGTTCGAATCCGAAAACCGACCCGAGTCCCATGTGGACTCTAAAAAAAGGGTTTGAAAGTTTTTTTCAGGCGGTTATGGGTTAATTAAAACCTCCTAGGTGTTCAGCACAAACCACATCTTATTTCAATTTCAACTTTCAAGTGAAAATGGGGGGGGCGCCCGCCCCGGAATTGTACCGTCACGGAGTTACGTTAACTCCGGAATTTTCATAAACACAGACTCCCCCGTGTTGGACCCGGAATTACAGTTACTCCGGATTCGTAATTTGCTTTAAAAGTGTCTGAAACAATCCGGATTTGTAGTAACACGGGTTTGTAGTAACACGGAATTGTAGTAACATGGTTTCTGATGTTATATGTATAGCCGCAGTGAGCGCGGCAGCACGAGCAAGGCAGGTACGTTATTTAATCATCAACAAAATCAGAAGTTACGGTAAATCCGTGTTACCACAATTCCGGATTATTTCAGACACTTTTAAAGCAAATTAAGAATCCGGAGTTACTGTAATTCCGGGTTCAACACAGGGGTCAGGGTTTATGAAAATTCCGGAGTTAACGTAACTCCGTGTCGGCACAATTTCGGCACCCCAAAATCAAGACTGATCTACAATTTTGTTATGGAAGCCCTTCCTTATTAGTTCGACCATGCTGCCCCCCCCCCAAAAAAAAAATTGGAAACAGCACAAAGAACAATGTGCATAAAACTTAATTTTATGCACACCGCATAAACTTGACCATATTAAGCATTAATATGGTTAACCCTTTGTGAGCTGCGTTTTTTTTATATCTCCAAAAAAGTAGGGGTAACCTGGACGGGGCTCGAACTAGCAACCTGAAGGAGCTGTTAAACGTGAGGTACACGCCTCTACCAACTCGCTACGGCCGTCTCTAGAGTCGGCTTGTTAAGGGAACCTAGTATTGTTGTCATTCCTGCATTGTTGGCCATCTCGCGCGTAGTAAGGACTCTGTTTTTAATACTTCAACCTATGCTTGTGTTTGGCCCGAGATTTTGTCGGGTTTTAGCACTCAAAGGGTTAATGACGAGAATAGTGTAGCCACTGACCTCATAAAAAAAATGTGTGACGCCGATGGTCTGTAAATCTTTCATGCGTGAGTGCATTAGACCAAGCGCTCTCTCAGCAGGGCTCCCACATGTTGTAAAATTCATAAATTTCTTCGATTTTATCGAAATGTCATAAAATTGTCATAAAGTTTTGTTTTGTGTCATAAAATCATAAAATATTAGAAATTTCTAGAAAATGCTATAAAATAAATTCACACTAAGAGGACATATTGATATTATGAACTTTTTCCACCTAGCAGAAACACAGTTGCACAATAAAATTTTCACACACAGTTGTTAAGCACAATCAAATTTAAATTTTAGATTAACTTTAGATATTAGTTGTTCTTCTTCAGAATGTCAACATGTCAGGAACGATCCGACGATAAGTGAAAATTCCTTTACCTCCTCGTGCGTAAATTGTAGTGATTCGTTCCATTAGTTTAGGGCTTTGAGCCCTGAATGTCTTCCAAGACGCTTCTGTTTTAATTTTCTGCATCTACGAGCACAGTATAATATCAAGATATGTCGTCAAATTTCCACTGCAATACGCGTTTGTCAATTTACCCACTAAGAGGACAAACTTTTTTCGAAGTGGTTGTCGCAGGGATTTTTTTTCGAATAGCTCGGCTCGCATAAGGAAGTCAAGATTTCTAAAAATGCCTTGGTTTCTGGGGACAAATGCCCCATCCCCCCATCTCCCATCTTGTAATGTTTAGAAGGTTTTTAAGACTAACTTCTGTTGTTCCATTTCTAAATAAAAAAGTCCGAGATACAAACAAGGTCTAAACCACATCATTTGAATGTTTTCAAGAACATGCGTTAAAGCAGCCTTTCCTTTCATTGAAAATGTGATGCATTTCCATACATTTGGAAATCATTTGGCTATAGAATAACATTCGCAGGGTCAGGTAGCCTGAGTCATAAGTAACGCTTACTTTGGGGTAAGGGGGTGAGTTAGACTATTGTGGACATTAAGCCAGGGCAGTTTAGGGAGTATTTTTTCAGAACCTTGGAAAGTGTTATGAAAAATTTAAAGTCACATTTTCATTTTATCCAAAAGTAAACCCTCCACGCCAACAACCAAGTGTCTTAAAAACAAAAAAAAAAGCGTGGGGGGGGGGGGGTGGAGCAGGCATGCTCAAGATTTTTTTCTGGATCTTGGAGAGTGTCATGAAAAACTGCATGGCATAGTTTCCATTTGTTCCAATGCCGCCTCTCCACCCCCAATACCAAGTCACCAAACATGTTAAAAACGAAAAAGTGGGTTAAGAAGTGTTCTTAAGTTGTTTAATAGTAAAAACAAGCTGCCGATTTGTCATAAAATTAGTTTTGTCGTAAAATTCAAAAGAAATTTGTGATTTTGGCGTGGGAGCCCTGCCTCTTCGTAGATAACAAAAAACTGTTGCCTAAAATGTTTTTTGTAACAAGTTCACTCCTTTATACTATTCCTGCTGACACCATTACTGCATTAGGAGTATGCACAGGCATCCTATGCATACTGCTATGTCCTATGTAATTTTCCTAACGCTGTGGGTAAAACGGCTCAGTAATAAAAGTGCTAAAAATGGGTTTTGAATACAAATAAATAAAAATAAATTATTAATGACGAAGCCATTCTGTTGCAGGGCGCTGAAGAGCTATTCCGGTGAGGATATGGCGCGATTCTGGTTTCATAGATGTTAATATTCTAACATGCTAAGTGACGCGTCGCTGCTTCTTTTCTTCCCAACATACACCGCGACTTCCACCCAATTCCCCGCCCGCACCTGCATCCTGCTGACAAAACCTAGCGTGTGTTTTTATTATATCCGAATGGCCCACATCAGACTAACTGCTGACATGCATGTTATCAGGAAACGAGAGTGTACCTCCTCCTTATCAAGCAAACGCTATCGCCGTTATCTTAAAATGCCACTAACGGAAAACAACACCCTATCGCCAAACTCTGCCTTTTGCTTAACTAAAGTTGAATTGATAAGCAAAGAGGATGAAAGTGCCTAGAGCCGCCTATAAAATATACGGAACACAACTGACACAACAAAACGTGCGACATTTGGACTCTTATCCAACCTACTGAAAAAAAGAATGACGAATGAATTATCAAGGTTCCGGACCACAAAGGTATGGCATTCTTAAAAATCCTTTAAGGTTCACAAATTCTGATGGTTGAATTTGTGCATCAATGGTCTTCAACCATTAACTGAAAGAGTGTATTTATTTATTGTCATTCCGTTAAGTTGTTGCACATTAATTTCGAATTTTTCCTGAATCTGTATTCTGTACAGGGTGTTTCACGAAACCCGTTACATTCCAAAACTCGAGAAGTAATGAAGATTAACCGACAAATTCGCTCGCATTTGGACAATCCACCGTCAATCTGTTCAACTTTGTGGGTTCCCCCCAAGAGGGGTTTTAGGGGGGCAAAGGGGCGTTTCTAAGAAATTTCAAATGGGAAGGGGGGGTCGAGTGATACATCATTTAAAAGGTCTTGTTAAACCTTGGATAAATAACTAACACTTCGTTACGGGATAACTCACTCGCTGTATTTACCGCGCAAGCACCGCGACCCAAAAACGAAGATGGATACTCTAGTTTCCCAAATTTGCTACGAGAGCGCCAACTGTCAACAATAGCGGAAATGACATCCAGCACGTGACTAACGCCTGCTGCTCATAGACAAGTCATAGACGGGGTGGAAGAAGAGAGAGAGAAAGTGGATCGACTGCTTGCTCGCGTGTGGTAAGGAAAGTGAAGCGATAAAAAAACGTTTCACCGCTTGGCCACTAGATAGAGTTACGGTCGTGAGGGGCTAAATTAGTTAGTTTCGGGAAAATTTAGTTCAGTTAGTGACAGCTAAACTAAGTAGCTACGGGGTTGCAGTGCTGAACTAGCAACAGGGTTGGTCTGGTTTGAATTTAAGTTCGGAGATTGGGGAAATTGGGAAAAATTCTAATTATAGGGCCGGAATTACCTTTGGATGCGGGGAGTTGGAGAGTTGGTGGCGGATGGAATTTTAGGTTAATACCTAATTGTTGGGAGCATCCGGCGGAAGATCAAGCGAGCTCGAGCGTTACAATTGATGTCAAGAATTATGTACAGACAAATCATAGCTATGTATTGTTACAACAATTGAACAAATAGGATTATTTCAACTAACAATGAGTATTAATTTTGGAGTGACAATGGCACATCACAATTTGACGTCATGTGGACTTCGTGCTTGGCAGATTTCACAAATGACGTCATCAGCGTAACCTTGCTGGGGTGGTACAATTCCAAAGTTGAAATCCGGAATTAAACTCGCAACAGTAGTTACGCCGCTGCCAGTTGATAGCAAGTACTTTCGAATAGATTATAGTACTACAGGTGCATCTGCGTTATTAACTTTACTTGTGCCAATGTATTCTAGCTTGTTTCCAGTTGACGAAGTTTAAGCATACCTTAAAGTATTATCGTTTCAAGTCGGCTTCAAGCTTCGAATACTAAATAAATACAGATGGCTTTCCGTCCGTCCGGCGTAATCAACAAGAACGCAAAAACAAGTCAAAAGATTTGCTTCATGTCCCGTCACGCATCCACGTTATCTGTCTTAGCAGAATTAAAAAAAAAAAAAACGTGTAACATGGTTAATACGTGGTGACAAATTACGACTGTATGCTACAAAACCATTTAGCCTAAGTTTTTCAACCGTAAACAATCAGAAAAAAAAGGCAAAGGCTCTTGAAAATAGTACGCGCCCGGCTTGTAGCATTCGAATTTAGCCCCTTTCGACCGTAACTCCATCTAGCGGCCAAGCGGTGAAACGTATCTTTATCGCTTCACTTTCTGGCAAGCTGTTGATCCACCTTCTCTCTCTTCTTCCACCCTGCTCATAGAGAAGAGCTGTCGCCGTGAGTAGACGTCGCTACCATCTTGGATGTTGTAAAGGCATGAGGCCTAAAATTCCTGTCGATTGGTTAGGAGACCCGACACCAACCATCAACAACTCGGGGACACTTTTTTATTTCTTAGCGCCAAAAAGCGCTAGGCCTATTTTTCCACCTCCAACTTTAAAAATTCATATCTCCAAGGAAAATGGACTTCATCGACTCCTGTTTGCAGCTCTTAATAAACCCAAACTTTTGCTGTAATCCTACGAAAACAGAACTGCAAAATTCGCCATACTTTGGTCTACAACTCAATTTGAAAAAGTGCTCAAACTGAGCGCCGACGCACGCAATTTCCGTCGCCATTTTCAGAAAAACAAACATGTAAATATTTATTTGTACTTCTTGAATTTATTTCCAGGCATAAAGCCGACTAGCTTAGTGCTGTGCTAGTTTACATATTTATTACGTCTTCAATGTTTTTATTTTACTAAGGTGACGATTTTAGCAACTATGAAAACTTTGACTACACTAGCGTTATTATCTGCGGCTGCAATAATACATTTAAAATTTTATGCGTTATAGCATTTTAAAAACACAAGCTGGTTTATTTAATCTTTTGCCTAGGCTTTTATGAAAGTATTATTTAACGTAATCTTTTCTCATGAACCCTACCTTGTTCAAAATGGCAACACAACTACGATTATTTTACCGGACATTTTCAGTGTGTATCTTGTATTTTTATTTCAGGGCTCCGACCATAGTGATCTCAATTCCGAATGCACAACTAAGCCTTTGCCTTCAATTAATAATCATTTATTTTATATTTGAGCATCAAACTTCGTCTCCCCCCCCCTTCCTTCAATAGTTGCAATGCATAACATTGTAGTTTTTATTAAAAAAATGTATAGGCCTATTTCACGTTGTTATGAGTTTAACTCAATGCACTACTCAAGCCACGGCCTCTAAAAACACCCAAAGTCGGCAAATCCCTTTGCCATCCAAGCTCCTTCCAATCCGAACTCAGTATTTTTTCTCCCCACCAATCAGAGTGCAAGGCTACCCTAGCCGTCCGCGCTGTCATGGCCGACTTCCGGTAGTGACAGCTCGGCCGGTTTTGGTCAGTCACTCCTCCTCCAAAGCGACCCCTCTACCTCACACCCCCCCCCTCTGTCGCTCTCCTACAGGTCCGCGGTTTCCCTCCTACCTGCAGGCAGGCAGCCGGTATATAACCAAGTTGAGGGAGAATTTCGTTAGCATAGCATAGCTCAAGGACTCAGAGGCTAGAGGTCACTACGGCGGTCGGAGCAGAGATGTCCAGTCCGAAGGTTGCCATGCCGGGCAAGGTAGTGGTTCAAAGGGTAACTAGTTTATTAGAATTTAATTTTTAGAATATAATTTCTAAATTTTTAGTCTTAAAATATAAACTTAACTTCTAGCATTTGAGGGAATTTGTGGGTAGCCAAACGCAATCGGCATTTTGGTTTAGGGCACCCATGATTTAAGGGTTTAAGGTCCCCTTCCTAAAAACCGGCTTTTTTTCATTGTTTATGAACTCAGTGTTCATTAAATAATCTAATCACCGAGATCTAGCATGTGTTATTGTTGAAGCAGGAGTTTTCAAAAAGGTCTTGCGGCCTTGGTCTGCGGCCTTGCAATGCTGGAAACACCGGTTCTCGTCAGATCCCCGAAGTTAAGCAGCATTGGGCTGGATTGATACTTGGGTGGGTGACCGCCTGGGAATCTGGCTGTTGCAGACATAGGGCCTTAGGGCTTCGGGCAGATGACCAGGAGTGGTTAACGCTCGTTAAACCCTTTAAACCCTTTTTCAAAAAGGTAGTTTTCCTTGTAACACTAATCTTGATTCAGTGTGATTGATTGATTGACTTTAGTGCAAGAGTTGCTAGAGCTTTCAAAGACTATTTTACATTCTGCAAGGGTCATGTTTGTAACTTATAGAGAGTTGCGATAACTCAAACCGACTTTTTTCTAGTCCAAATTTTGTTGTGAACTTGAATTGTTCATAGTGTCGATTTAATTGTAAATCGTGTGCTTTTAATTGTAAAGCCCCAGTTCTATTTTTCGTAACCAACTAGTTACTTCGTGTGTATAAATCTTGTCATGTTTTATTAAAACAGAAAAGAAAGTTGTTTGGAACAACATTTTGACTTCGAGTCCGATTTAATTTGCAAGGGTTATTTTAATTACAAATCAATTTTTATTCTAACTCCGAAGTAGGCAATTAAATTAACTACCCATCGTGGTGGCAGTAAACCGTGATAGATAGGTCATAAAAGTTTAGTTAGGACGTTGACGCTCTTCTCCTAACCGTGCAGTAGACACGCTATGCTGGTAAAAACCGCCACTTATGATTTATTCTACGTTAACCACATGTACGCCAGATGTCGGTGCTATAGACAGTAGGCACCTCAACACCCTGTAAGCGCCGCTACAATGTCTGGAAGTAGTTGGAGTAGGGCTGTCTACAGTACTGGCCGGATCTTGAATGAAAAATAGCATTATGAGACTGGGTAGGCAATATGGCCGCTGAAAGTGCCGCTGATGCGATTGAGTTGCCGCATTTTGTCAACCGAGGGCGACACCCACTGTACAAACTGCCAATGAACGTGTTGCTTTTTTTTTTGCAAACGCAGTGAAATAGCTTAACTGTGGCTGAGTGATATTTTTAAACACCATTTAAAAATACTCTTGTAAATAATAAAAAATTTGCCACTAAAATCTACGTAAAAATTTAAATTATTATTTCGAAAACCGCCACTAGCCGCCAATAGATGACGCGTCGCACCGTACAAAATTGCTACCTCGAAGAACAGACCTCGACGAAATGAACCAGACGTGGCGGCCATTTTGTCTACCCCCCTAATATCGTTGTAGAGCGGGCCAGTTAGTTAAGTGGTCATGGTTGGAGACACCAGCTTGTCACCAAATGCAATAGATGGCGCACCATGTTATGATCGCGAGTACTGTTGACGCTATCGTGGCTAGATTTGGGAACGAGTGATAGGGCTTGGTCAAACCAAGCAACTTCTGAAGGAAAAGTTTTTTTTATATTGTCAACCAGTGAAGGGGGGCAGCCAAACAAAAAAGAGCAACAATGGAGTGGAAAATCTTTTTACACCATTCAGTTGGTTGCAATTTTTAGCCTAATTCTCGCGTAATTTATTGTGCAGATTTAAGAGCTTCAAAATAACAATGTTACATAACGAGTGTTGACGAGTTTGCCGTTCCTCTCCCACTCCCCCGACCTTCGGGGGAGAAGAGAGACAGAGGCTTGTTCGACCCATACGAAATTTAAAAAAAATCCGGTTCTACTATGGCCAAGCTACATTTTCTGCAGACCTTCAAGAAAAAATGAAGATGTTGTAATTCGTATGTCTTTTTTAAACATAAGGATTTTATTTTTATTGTTACGTACAACTGTAGATAGTTGTTACGTACAACTAGAGGGGTAATACTAGTCAAATTCATCCCAGTCCAAATCATTTTAAAAGGTCTGTGGAGGGTTCAAATAATGACCCAGTAAAGCTATCTGTTGAGATACGTAGTCAGGGAAAATACCAACTCGCTCCTCCAAACACCCCTCTAGTTTTGGCATTCATTCAATTTCTGGTTTAGTTTCTTTTAAGACTAAGTGTGTGATGTACTTTATTTAACATAAGCAATATTGCGAAATCTGTAGTGTACCTTGCCACGTGAGTTGCCCTATTTGCATTGGAATTCTTTTAAAAACACCCCTTTGCCGCATTGTGGCTAACCTACGAAGTTCACCATTATTTAATTATGGCAGTGCAACAGGTTTCGTGGTAGTCTTAACCATTCCTGCAAAGAATGTAGCTTATCCATAGCGGTCCGGTTTTTTTTTTTTTTCCCCCCCCGGGCCCTAAAACCTCCCGGCTGGTCTCCCCCCCCCCCCCGGGGGGGGGCCCCCGGGGGGGGCGGCCTCAACAAGTTCATCAACAGTCGTCACGTAACTTTTTATTTTGAAGCTCTTAAAGTCTGCACAATAAATTACGCAAGAATTAAGCTAAAACTTACATCTAATTGAATGGTGCAAGACGATTTTCCACTCCATCGTTGCCTTTTCTGTTTGGCTGCCCCCCCCCCCCCCCCTTCACTGCTTGACAATATCAGAAAACTTTTCCCTCGGAAGTTGCTTGGTTTGAAAAGACCTTTTAAATGATGTATCACTCGACGCCCCCTTCCCATTTGAAATTTCTTAGAAACGCCCCTTTGCCCCCCTGAAATCCCCCTTGGGGCGACCCACAAAGTTGAACAGATTGGTGTTGGATTGTCCACATGCGAATTTGTCAGTTAATTTTTTTACTGCATTAAGCTAACTTCATTACTTCTCGAGTTATAGCACTGTAACGGGTTTCGTGGTCCACAAAAAACTGACGATCCATAATTTAAGTCCACCTTTTCTAGTTAGCACCCCTCAGAATCAGGTGAGGGCAGAAATCAAATCTAATGAAAAGAGAAGATTTCTGTCCTCTCCTGGTTCTGAGAGGTGCTAACTAGAAAAGTAGGACTTAACAAAATGACGGGTAGTCAGGTTTTTGTGGACCACCCTGTATTTTGCTTAATGAGCAGACTTAATGATGAGGAGGAGGAATCTGTTTAATCGGGGCTAATTCAATTGAATTCAATTCTTTAATCTAGAGCCATGACTTAATTCGTACGCTCTTGACCACAATACAACGATAAGAACAAAACAAATTAACACCAAAAAAACCTAAATGCCATTACTAGAAAATGCCGGAACATACAGCCAAACAACCATATGACAACCTTATCACAACCATGTCTACATCAGAGTCTAACCCTAGCACAGACGCAATATTCCACGACTGCCTGCAGCAGTCCCAGTTGCACTCATCAGAAGCAACTGTATAGTCAGATGGGAAGCAGACCATCTCACCATCATCTTGACGCTCTCTACGAAAACGTGCGCAGTCTAAGAGGAAGTGCTGAGGTGTATCTTCTACACACTAGGCACAATGGGGAACCCAGCCAACCTAACCTATCTGGTGCGCACGCAACAATGTATGACCCATTCGTAGCCGACTCAAGAGACGGGCTTTCCAGCCGGGGAACCCATTAAAGGGCAATTACATCCATTTTGAGATGCGTACTTTACTATTGGATCATTTACACAATTAACTGAACAATAAACGGCTTCGCCGTTTAGAAAAAAAAACATTAGAGCTCGTATCCCCATACTCACAGCCGTGAAGGTACACGAATAAAAACGAATTAGAGTTCACTCGAACGCCACGAACTATAATTTGAACTCCAATTCCAGGGAATAAGGACTGTTTTCACGTAATTGTGATGTCAGTAAGTGAACGCAGTTTATGTTTGAAATGTTTAATGTTTGTGTGCGTATGAATGTGTGTGTGAGCTTAATTTGTGTATCAAACAGGTTTTTGTTATATTTGTCTGTGTTTGTTGTTTTATATTTTAAGTGTGTTTCGTGTGATTGGCTATGTTTGTATTTTGTGAGCATTTATAATTTCTGAAACAAGCAGACTCCTAGTTAGGCAGTTTTTTTTGCTTGTGTTTGATGGTTTCTGTTTTAGTTCTAGTTCATGTGAGTACTTATGTGTTCATTTTGTGTGGGTATTTTTTTGAAATATCCAACCATTTTGTTTGATTGATTAGTAATGTACATGTTTGTTTACGTGTGCATGGAGGCTGGCATGTCACAATCCTTGTTCCCTGGAATTGGAGTTCTAATTATAGTTCGTTGCGTTCGAGTGAAATCTAATTCGTTTTTATTCGTGTACCTTCACGGCTGTGAATATGGAGATACGAGCTCTAATGTTTTTTTTTCTAAACGGCAAAGCCGTTTTTTTTCAGTTAATTTGTTGGTGTTTTTCGCGTCCTTTTTATCGAAATTGGTACGATTTGCTCTACGTTGTGTATGGTATGTCCACTGCCCACCCAATTTTGTTTGCGAAAAAAAAGAACAATAGAAATGTGTATTTCTGTTCAGGGTCTGGCCAAGCTTTGGCCTAAGTTCATTATTTGATGGAAACACATTAGCGTGTGCCTAGATTTAGCATGTATCAGCTCGCTGGATAGTGGATTCTGTATTGTTGCAGGCAGATGCAATATCATGGCAAACAATCGCAGAAACAATTCAACTGGCTTCCCGAAGCCCGCATTGAAGAAGAAAATAAGTCATTCAATCATGTCGGCCGCCCGATTTTGAGGCGGCCTCAAAATTGAAGACTTCACACCCTATGTTTTAAAACTGAAAGATTTAAGTGAAAATCAAGACCATTTCATTTTGGTTGTCGACTACGAGTTAAAACGGTAATAAAGAAGATACCACGACAATGTTACTTTCCCCGCGCCCGAGCATCGTTGCATTTTGTTCGAGTGAGCTAATTCTGGGTGCCTCCTCGCACAAGTAGTGAGGTTCTGTAAGCAGACGGCAAGATTCAACCAGTTGTAGGGGGGTGATCTATGGTGAACACGGGTGTAACGGAATTATGGTTATGGATGTTAGATTTAAGTAGTTGTAGTCGTAGTTATAAGATTTAGAATTGAGCGAATGACTCAAGGTCCGTAGGCTCATGTATAAAATAAAAGTTAAAAAAAAAGTGAGCTATAATCCGATCTTGTGCGCCTAGCGTATTGTTGCACCATGGTTACATGTTGTAGCATTGTACATTTTGATATTGTTATTTCCTACGCCTCCGAACCAGTTTTTAAAAATTTTCGTGCGCAAACGAACTCTAATAAGCACTGCCTGCCGGCCGTGCTAATAACTAAACACAAGAATTGCGGTAAGAATAAGTTATACGTGCGTCCGATACAACAGTTTAATTATTGCGTCACCAAAACACGACATGGAGACCGCCATTGTTTTGCTGGAACGCGCAGAAATTAATGCCGACTGATGTCACTCTTCGATTTCGACTCGCAGCCGATTGAGATAGCTCTATTGGCTGTGAGAGCTC
>JAHWFP010012138.1:0-75762 GCA_023313725.1 Lithobius niger | reverse complement strand
GTATTGCCCGCCGAACATCACAACTGATGAATCTTCGCTAATCGTTTCACTTCGACACCTTCATGGTAACCTTTGACCTTCTCACACCAATCTCACGTGTACCGCATCCTCCGACGAAGCTGATATGTGTACCATCGGCTATGTCCTTCGCCTTCTGGTTGCGTGTCTTCCTGTAGCTGTCGTATATACCGACCATATGCTATGGTTTCGTTCTATTACGTCTACAACCTTTTGGCTATACGTATATTACGATGGTTTTAATTTCCGTGTTGACTATCTCTGTAATCTTCTAGGGATAGACCGATATTAATATCTGTATCGGTATTTACAGATATTATCGGTATTTTCTGTGTATCGGTATCGTATCTGTATCGGTGTTTATTTACCGATATTTTAGCCGATACGACCAACTTCAGTGCGCGCTGGCTACTCCACCTAGCTTGTGAGACACCTTCCCTGCATAGCATCGCTTGTATCCCATGACGTCATCTGCACAGCAACTTAGTGAATTCAACGTGTGTGCATTGCCAGATTCAGGGCAGAGCTTCTTGGGATTAGGCCTATCTGCGGTGTACGCTGGGTTTTTTTTTTTTACAGTCGAAGGTACACTTGCGGATATGCCACCACTGAGAGAAAAAAATTAGAAATTTAATTTTCTTGCACACTAGTTTCTTAATGATGAAGTATGCGTTTGACTTTCTGACCCATTGACTTTTTTTTAAAATCGGTATCGGTATATCTGTATCGGTGTATCGGATCGGCGTGTGAGGGGAAAATCGGTATCGGATCGGATCGGTATTTTTCTGCATCGGTCGATCCCTATAATCTTCCTGCCGCCTCGCTATACTAGTGTGTAAATTACAGTACGACCAAGGTTTTTGTTATCTGATCGGCACTTGATTGCCACTTGATCCTTACAACTTACCATGACTGTTACAATATTAAATCAATATTATAGCCTCTATCAACATTAGTTGTTAACTACATAAAATTATTAGTGTCACTTCCTTCATGCTCTCGTCTTGACGAATCGCTTCTTAGTTGCACCAGCCCACCGAGAATGCCTGAAGTTCGTCGAAATGCCCCAAACCATAGGTTCAACGAACTCGTACAAGCAATGTAAATCCTCCCCTGAACCTTCACCGCAAGTCCAAGGGGAGCGATTCTCCACCATTAGTCTTAACATTCGCCGAATGCTCATCCTTCGCCGAATACAGCCAACCTTCGCCGACCGTATGTAAGCCTTCACCAGGTGCACAACCTTCGCCGAACATAAGCGAGCCTTCGCTGAACGTTCAACCCTCGCCGAATGCAGCTTGCCTTCGCCAAACGTGGACAGGTTTTCGCTGAACGTATACATAACCTTCGCCGAACGACGGCTGGCCTCCACTGTGTGCACATCCCCTTGGAACGTTCGCCAAACACAAACCTTCACCAATTATAGGCAATTCTTAGCCCAACGAGAACGATAACTTGAGCTGTCCACGGCCGTACCATGCTGTCAACGCCGGTCCTCACCCAATTACCGAAGTTATGCAGCACCTGGCCCGATAGTATTCGGATGGGTGACTGCCTGAGAATGCCGGGCGCTGTACACATCAGCGCCTCTTTTGTCGAACACGCGTCCTTGCCTCTGTCACTATGGACCCCTCCGTTTGACCCTTCAACTCCTCCGGCCAACCTTGTTCCTAAAACCCCAGCATCGTTGTCCTATCATTGCCCACACAACCATCACGGCAGCAATTATGTAATCGCCTTCCATGAGCACCCCTTTGAAACTTATTGGATTTATGAACTTGTTGCTTGCCAGCTTGTGATGCCTCTACCTTACCATGTCCTGGCTTCCAGTAAATCATCTGAATCCTACTAGGTTTCCCAACGTTATATAGGTTGCCCCTTTATAACTCTGTTCGTACTCCTTCTCATGTGTTCATCCTATGACCTCTCCACATACATGACTCTTGCCACACTTCTATCAACGGAAACCGCTTTCAACCTGTCACACCCTTGGACAACGACCGCTCCTCCAACTTTTCGTCTCGGCCACGGGTGTCCCTCGTCTTGACACGATTCTGGCAACCGCTGCTGCACACTCAGCCACCCGTCCCATTTCTGCCTTGACCAACCCTTATTTAAACCATGTTGGAAACTCTCTACATTACCACCACTCGTTTCGTCCAAAATTGGTTCCACGCCTCATGTGTAAGTCATGTCACTTACCGTTTTCCTATCTGCCGCCTTTCTCAACACAACCACGCTCAATTACGTCATGTCTGACTGCTTACACATCTTCATTATTCCTGATTCACGGTTGTAGTAGGTATCGCTCTCTTAGCAATTAACATCATTCACGGTTGACTCGCCCGCTAGCTGAAACCAGGTCAACTACTCCTGCCCATTGGGGCTCATCACATCAGTGACCAACCCACGTCTTGGGGCTGAACCATTACCACATCATCATTGACGACAATCCACTCACACTTAATCTCACCACCTCGTCTTTCCTGGCCGACTAATTTTTTAGTTGTGCTAATTTTTTACCACCTCTGCACTCCATTCCCGATGGTTATCTCCCTGTTTTAACTCTTCCTCCTGCCATCCCTTATTACTTATGTTTTGGCTGTTTCTCCTTCCCGCCTTGGGGCTTTTCACCTGCCGCGACCCTCTACCCATCTCCCGCGCTGGGGTTCCTCGTCGGCCCGGATAGACGCCACCTTTCCTGCGCTCCTCCCTGTTGCCTAGTTCCACCCCGTATCCATGTCACCCACAGTCCGTGGTGGAAAATCACCGTCCCTCGTCAGAGGTTGGGACCCAAGAACCGCCCGAAAACCTGATGTCTGCAAATGTGCGGGGATTGTATCTTCCAAGAAACGTTACGACCCACACACAGCCTGTCAACGCCACCGTCATTGCGACTTCAACAATGACCCCTGTTCGATCTGCCTAACCATATCTCTTTCCGACTGGCCACTAATCCAACTGTACAACAAGAAATCTCTGGATCAGTCAACTCAGATGAGAAACAAAAAAGCCCGTGAATGTACGACGCCATCAAATGAAGTTCCCTCTGCCTCAGTTCAACCTATTATTAATCCATCCACTATTCCGGCAACTGTCACCTCCTCATCTTCCTACCTGGACCCTTCTACGGTCACCATGGAAACGAACACTTCTACTCCTAACCCATCGTAATTTGGGCTTGACGCAAGGGGCTTTCCTCCCAACCCCCTTTTGAACTATAGTGACTGTAGTTTTCTCTTCAACGCAACTGCACAGAAACTTGATCTCAATGAAAAGGAAATGAATCGCCTTCGACAAAACTGCGAGCCCATTGCATCTCACTGCGCTAGCCTTGAAACCAAACTTGCTAATGCCCGGAAGCTGATCGACGCTTATAAGCTGAACATACAGAACTTAACGACCAGCAACACGAAAATGCGACGTAAAATTGAACTTTCTGATGCCAGACTCCGACGCCTATCTCCCCTACCCATTTCAACCCATCGTCAAAATTCAGACCTGCACTTCCACGTAAACCTATTCGTCTCACCACTCGTGGCACCCAGACAATAGAAACCACTTCCAAGTTGGAATACATCGTCGGGAACACCGCAATCCCAGCTGACGTTCACCTTTACAACCCCATCGACCATCCACCCGTTCTTCCCGAACTCGCTCGAGAACACCACCAACTGGCACAAGATTGGATCCGTGCAAACCAAGCCATGCCTAAGGAGTCCTACGTCGCCCGCCCAGTTTGGCAATGGGACAACGCCACAACCTTCATTCCTGCTATCCGTGAAATGCGTAGGATGTCCCTCACCCAGACTTAGAAACTTCCATGCCTGGATTGCCGCTCCTCTGCCAAAGGCTACGGGTTCACCTTTACTACAAGACCATAATTCACAAATTCTAAATATCAACTACCTTCACAAACTTCAGACCGGAATGACGTCTCTCATCGACACCACTTGATGACCCTGCGATTCCTCATTCCTCGCCACTCCAATCCGCTTAATGTTAATCAACCCTTCAATCAACCACCCTATAAAAAAAAAAAAAAGATGGACGGAATCAACCTTCATGACCGACTTTCAGGTACTGATTTTTAAGCTTACTTCCCCCCCCCCTTCTCTTTTAATCGGAATCAAAACTCTCAAACTGATGTTAGTCCGTTGACAATAACCAGTTTCTTCCCCCCCCCTGCAGTACTTGCCTAAATTATACTGCACGAGATATTGGGTCTGATGCGTCTCACACCTCAGCCTACACCAAATCTCTGGGACCCAGCGAACCCCCTTGGGAACCCGCCATGATGGTGCCCGCCAACTATATTGACGAGGTCAACTATAAATGCAATTAAATTTACAGGTAGTGTGAATGCGCAGATGGGCGGTTCAGCTGGGCGTATCGAGAGTTTTGAATCCTCCAGGGTAACAAGCACTCAGGAACTGAATGCAATTAAATTTACAGGTAGTGTATATTTTCTTTAGGCAATAGAAAACAATTTTGACCTCCCCCCAGGTAAAATTGGGTTTCCCTTATGTGCATCTATACAAAATTTCGTGATTTTCACAGTACGTAAACAATTCAACTCTCTAGCCACCCAACTACATCTATGGATGACATGTTACTTTCCAATGTACCGGAGGAAGCAAGTGTCTTAGCCCAGGGAACTTTTAGTATGTTTCATACTGCACTGGTAGTTACTTACGTGCCAACTTTCTGCTTTCTTAATTAATCCCATGTTTTAGCTAAATTTAACTTAAAATGACTGATCTATAAAGAGCACACAAGTGCAACCCGACTGAGAGACACTCTCAATGGAATAGCACAACATCATGAGAATACTAATCACGAAATTGACTAGCAAAACACTTCTATAGTCCTAAAATCCAGTACTAAACAAGAATCTCCTGAGAGAATTAGAATCGCTAGCCATAAATAGTTTCGCTCACTGTCGTGTTCCCCTTATGAGTATCACTGGATAACTTCGGGAAAACACAACCACCAGGCAGAAACACAAAGTTCCTTTGAATTTTCGGTGAAGTCCACACCCGTTCACCTTCTTCAGAAAAAATGTCAACAGCACAAAAAAAGTCCGAAAACTACATGTCTAAAGCAACCTTCACCAATGTCGGTCGCCACTCGCCAAACGGCGAGAAATTCAGCACTTGGCGACTTGGTTTTTAGAGCTACTCGCCAAAATGGTGACTGATTAACAAACCCTGATGCTTAAATTGTCATATCTCAGGAATCATATTAGCTAGAAACAAGCTGTTTGCGGCGTTGCGTGCGGAATTACAAGGGCTCTCCAACCAAGTGTGCAACAATGTCGCTGGCCACTTTAGTTGATTAATGCAAACAATATTTAAGCATGAAGTAGTAGTACACCTGCTAAAATTGTTTCTACATGGCGAGGAGGTATTGAACAATGCCGAGTGCATTTTAATGTCTACCGGCCAAATGGCGAGTGCCACACAATTCACATTCGCAGGGGTCGTAGCGTTCCCTACTTTTTTTCAGTTACGCTTTTTTGTAAATTTAAGTGTAAATTAGTGACATTTCAATAAATAAGGCACGAAGTTCGTTGGCGTACTCGACGGTCCCTGGCTTGTTTACAATGCAACGAGGCGTTCTGCGCGTGCGGTGAAAAGCATCACTTCCGCTTCCGCATCATGCGCAACGGATTCGTTTTCGCAAGTTCACTGTCAAGGCGTGAACGTTGCTTGATCTGTGCTCGATCCAAGGATAAAATTTGGGGTAAGTGCTAGCCTACTGTTTGGTTTCATTTTCAACTGCTTAAATTTCGTACTAGCTGCTGTTCAGGGCTCGACTTGTCCTAGGAAAATTGCATAGCAGAAATGCGATACAAATACAAATTTGTGTAGCAGTCACGAAAAAATGATTAGCAACTTTTAAAGAATAACTTGCTAGTAAAAAAGCAATACAAAAAGTTTACTTTATTTGAAACAATAGCCAGTCGTGTTTCACTTTTACTTTGCTACACGCACGGATGCTGGGTCAAGACTATGGCATCCGATGCACGTTAATTCTGACCCAAGTCTGAAACAACAGTGCCACCAACTAAATACTGAAGGTGGTGGTAGGACCAATGATTTCCCAGAATGCATGGGCGACGCTTAGCCTGCCTGTAAAGTAGGAGGGATTAGCATCTCCGTGTCAGCCAACACGATCATGACTATGCTGTTGTGCTGTCTCATTTAATACAGTTGCGTCGCTAAACTTAAATTTAATTTTGCATCGCTAAAGTTTAAATTTGTGGTGCAAATTGCGATGCGATACCACTCATTTCGATCCCTGCTGTTTGTAATTTCGTTTTTCGATACAATGAATGCGTATTAAAAATGTAAGTGTTCTGTATCGGGCTTGCTGAGCCAGCAGTTTAATGATGATACACCGTCAGAATGGTTTTATCGCACATTTCTTTATATCCAGTTTGTAAAGCGTCAACTACGAGAAAATCTTGGGAAGGTTAATGAGCTAGAACTGTGTTTAACAGTATTTCATTGGTCTAAGTGTAAACGTAAAAAATATGTACCACTGCAGATACGTTATATTGGGCACGTTGTTGGCCGTGGCCGCCACCATTTTCCCCTTAAATCATCGCGGGTCAAAATTTGTTATGTTGATGTCGGGTCCTACGACAAAAATTTAATTTGTATTTTCGAGAAATCGTGGCCGATTTTAACATTCCATTGAGACCATTTTATCCAGCTGGAAACGAATTTTTATGGCTTAGGCCCTATATTTTAAGACCCGACGAAGGCCCTATCTTAGAGTTAGGGTGTTTTTTTTATGCCTTTTTACGTCGTCGTCCTTTTCATTTTACAAAACAGACATTAGCCTATTATATGAAGATATTCAAAGTGAAAAGATGAACGATGTTTTTACGACGTTCACAGCCTCCATGCAAATTTAATAAGTAGTTTTCTATATGTATCATTAAGAAAGTCTAGCAGGTAATTAAAGAAAAAATCTCTAGGCATATGTATTATTGTACTTCGTAGCTAGGCTATATTTCTGACTACTCGTGAAACGGGTAAGCTTTTACTGTTATTAGACCCTGATTTAGACTGAGGGGTTCCTTATTTTTACCTATTTTTCAGTGAAAAATTCCTCATATTTCCTTATTTATGACTTACGAAATTCCTTATTTCCTACTTTTTCCCCTCCAAAACCCACTACGACCCCTGCATTCGTGAAGGTTGGTCTAAAGTTCGTGAATTCCAGATTTCAAAAACACGCACGTGGAGGGACGTATCACTGATCTTCATTTGCCATCTGGATACCACACTTTTAGCGTCAAGCTTGGCAGCCAGCATAGGTGCCACCAATCTGTCTATGCCTTCGTATGTTGGTCCCATGATGTTCATTAATGGATGTTTTAAGTGTTGTGAATCGCCTCAAGAGCCCTCAAATGTTCATCATTGTGAGTGTTGGAACTGGCCAAAGACGACCCCGAATTGCCCCAAACCTCACCAGAGTACAGAGAAGTGCCATTCTGAACCTTAGGGACGATGAAGAAGTGACTATTTGTTTTGCTGATAAGACCAATGGTACTGTGGTTATGGACATTTCTGACTATGATAATAAAGTTGTGGGCGAGATTGAGGCCATGGGTATCTACCGGAAAATTTATTACAAACTGGGGAATTCGCTTAAAGGCACATAAATCCCTCCGTTCTGGCCGCTTTACTCTGCGTCACCTACGCTAAAATAATAGTTCAAACGACCGCAGCGCGCATTGCTCTACGACACTAGTCTTACTCATTTCGGGGCTGCTGCAACGGGACACATCGTACGACCAAGTCGCAAACTTCAGCGAAGGATTAATTATCCTTCCTCCAGGGCTGCGGCTTCCCTGCGATGTGGCGGGAGTTATATACCGATCGGACCCAGCTGTTGAAAACAAGCCTGATAACATTCACGCGCCACTACTGACATCTGCATCGTACCCTTAGACCAGCAGATGAAAGGTAAATCAGTTTATATAAAACTATTTCCGGTAATGTATCGAGTGAAACTGTTAAAATATGTCAACGAATGTTTAAGAGAAAAGCTGATTGATGAAGAGACTGTGCCCATCTGACGATTCTGAACTTACCGTAATTTTTGCCCAAGTTAAATCCCACCACAAAGAGGGATTTCACTTGAGGCTGATTACTTCGACTAAGAAAGCCCCGATTAAGAAGATTGACTGGAAACTGGCTGTGGAGATACGTATGGGGAAAAAGTGGAATTAAAAAAACACCAATGGTCTCCTTAATGACATCTCGCAAACAATTGGAAATTTCTCCTCAACATAGTTGGTCTCATTTGAGGTGAAAGGGCTTTTCCCTAGCCACCTGCACTCGTTGCTTCTGCAAATGTTTGATGAATCAGCAAACAAACTAGGGATTGATGATCATGAATACCAAGTTGACAGGGAATTGTTGAAAGCTGTTCTTTCCACGATTTATGGTAAGTTCAAAGACTTGGCATATTGGCAGGTTTCTGGAACACCTATGGGGTACTCCTGCTCCCCGGTGCTTTCGGAAATTGTCATGCAATTTGTTGACGAGTTCGCCATGATCAGTTTCCCTGAGATGAGTTTGTGGGAGAGATTTGTTGACGATGTTTTGGCAGTGGTGTTGGCTAGTGACCTTCCCTGCAATGGTGAAGTTGAACTCGTGGAATGCTGCAGTTCAGTTTACTCAAGAAGATGAGCACAAACAGAAACTCCCCTTCCTTTGATGTTCTTCTTTCCAGAACTAGGAATTCCATTGAATTTGAACTGTACAGGAAACCTTGTCGCACGGGGAGAAGTATTCCGCATAATTTGTCACCCACAATCCCTGCCCCATGCTATGGTTGCCAACGAAATGTGCAGAATGGTTGAACGTTCCTCCGATCGTGACACTGCAAGGCACCACTTGGCAAACACCAAAGAAAGGTTTCCTCGGCTAGGGTTCCCAGTGGGGATGGTGAACAGGAAGATATAGGGAGCATGGCATCTTGCGAATGTCAGAAATGAGAGTATTGCATGAAAGATGGTGAAGGCTCGATAGAAGTCTTGACTTTTGTGCCAGGAGTTAGCGAAAATACTCACAGGAACTTAGGAAAGTGGGGCATTAAATGTTTTTTCCGGAACACAGCAAACCTGAAGAAGTTGCTGCAGAAGAGAAAGAGGTGCGACACTGAAGCTTTACATGCTCTCCCCCCACCCCTGCCCCCTTCACCAGCCCATTCCTCTGAGTAAATTGAAGAGAAACGACATCTTGTGCCGATATTCCCTCCACCCACCCCCTCCCCCCCTCCTGTCACTGTTGAGTATTTCACCCGAATACTTGCTTACGCCTAGTCACCTTGCCAACCAGAGAGGATTAGTGTAAAGTGTTCCTTGCCAGGAATGTGATTCCAGTTACATCGGAGAAACCAGTCTTGAGTCTTTGGCGATTACGCGATTCACAACACTTAAACATCCATTAATGAACATCACGGGACCGACGTACGAAGGCATTGACAGATTGGTGGCACCTACGCTGGCTGCCATGCTTGACACTAGTGGGGTATCCAGATGGCAAGAACATCAGTTTGCGTCCTTCCACGTACGTGTTTCTGAAATCTGGAATTCGCGAACTTTAGACATGTAGTTTTCGGACGTTTTTTGTGCTGTTGACATTTTTTCTGAAGAAGGTGAACGGGTGTGGACTTCACCGAAAATTCAAAGGAATTTGTTGTGTTTCTGTCTGGTGGTTGTGTGTGTTTTCCTGAAGTTATGTCGATTTCAAACCACTGTAAATGCCGGTTGCCGGTATTTTGTAATATCACTGGACCAACCTATAACCGAATAGATTGACTTATAAATCCAGAACTAACCTTAAACTGGAGCGCCAATGGAGAATCCACGAACCCCAGCAGAGCGATCGAGAAGACCTCTTGAATCAAGCTTAAAGATCAGTGGTCGTACAGCGCATGAGCAGTTGAATTTTGTCGTAGCCCCAACATGTAAGGATAGTTTAGTGGTAGCGTTTTATGCTGATGAAGGGGATCGGTACAAATCCCCGAAAATTCAAGTAGACGAAATAAAAGTCTCACAGGTGGTGCAAGTGCCTTCTTGGCCTTGCCCAAAACTTTCAGTTGCAAGTCTGATTTTATTTTATCGAGTATGTTAGTCTTTTTTTTTTTAATTGATGTTTCTTTTTTTTTCTATGTTCACCCCTTTCACTTTTCCCTAGCTATGTTTTGTGCCAGTCATTTTTCTGTAGCTCTTCAGCTGTGTAATTGTAATGTTGACCAAACATTTTACTGCAAAATTGTTATCGGCGTATTTCAAGGCAATCCCTTTCATGTCCAAAATTTTCGTTTCTTTCTTGCCAAAACATCTTAACCTGGTAATTTTAGCATTACATTCCTCGAATGTGATGCTCCCATGGAGGTTTCTTCCAGTTTGTAGACGCCTGCTTGCATAGTCCACCGCACATGCGCGGCGCGGTCCTCCCATATAAAAGCGACAGCGCGCACGCTATCGGCATTCATTTTCCTCAAGAGGTGTCTCCACACCACCTCGCTCCCCGGTTCCCCGACCGTCGTTTGGAAAATTGGATTCTACCCGAAGATGGACAACGCTTTAGAAGCCCACTCTTCGTCCGCCGCTCGTCCTCGTGCTCTTGCTCACTTCGATTTTGGCAGCCGTTGGGCGTCCGCTCTCGACCTTGCTGCTCCTGCTTCTACCCGCACGACACCCGCCGATGCCATGCCTGACTCTCCACTTCTCCTGGGCCAGCGCTCGCCGCACTGGATCTGTCGTCCCTCTGACAAGACCTTCAAACCGCCAAAGACTCCAGCGGGCCGCCAGGCGTAACCTCCGCCGCGATACTCGCCCATTCTCCGGACCGAACTCGCCGCTTGACCTCTCGTCCCGGATTGGCCGCAGTGTCGTACGAGAAATCGTACACGACACTTGTCTGCCACCTACAAGTCAAACCCGATGCCGCCTCCCTCCTGCGCCTCAACCAACGAAGGGCACAGGCGTGCCGCTTCCTTGCCTGCCTCTGCACCCAAGCGCAAGTCGGACGACACACTGCCGTTACATTACCCGCTGTCACCCGCCCCTACTGCCGAGAAACTCATCAGGTTCCCGGACGACACTCCTGACGAAGCCACCCTGTCGCTCGCAGCTCTTTTAAAGACTGTCGAGCAAACGGTCCTGGACTGCTTCCTGTTCAAGCCCTCCAAGGCACCGGACGCTCCCATCATCAACCGTGGCCTAACGACAGGCCTTGGATTTGCCTCCAGAGACAAGGACACCAAGCCCCGCTGCCTCCTGGGTCAGTCTACGACACTCCTAACGTGTCTGCTTCGCAACGAAGGCTCCATTCTAGGCAAAGGCGATCCCCTCCTCGACACGGAACCCCCTATGCCACGCCCTGGCCGAGAGAACTGCTTTTTAAGATCCTTTGGAGACGGCGCCACAAACCCCCGCAATTTTGAAACCTACCCGGAATGCGAATTCATTTGCAGCGAAATCAAGATGGACTTCGGCACTTCGATGTCCATACCCAAGAAGGCCGACATTCCAACCTTCGTTCTGTACAAAAACGACAAAATGCCTACGGCTAAGCCTACAGGCGGACTCCCAAGCTGATGTCCTACACACTACCATTAACGCCCTATGCGAGAAGCTGTCGTCCGACAATTCTCCAGAAGAGCTCAAGAACTTGCCGTCCCTTATTTCCCAACTCTTCCAGAAGGCCAACTTTGCCACCTACCACGCCATGAACTGGGCGACAAGAGCACTGTTCAACAACACCCTCCTCCTTGGCGACATCGCTTTGTCGTCGGCAAGTAACTTAAACTTCTCCACACGACATCGTCTGAGAAATCAACCAATCCACGAGTCTGGGACTCTTTTTCGGGGTCAGATCCCGACACTCGCTCCTCATCTTGATGTCTCAAAGAAACCAAGGCCGCAAAAGCAATCCATGCCCTTAACCCGCCCGTTCTCGTGGAACAGACAAACTAACCCCCGCCTTGCCGAGGACTCGCACAAGAACACGGCATCATCTTCTAGCAACCCGGACAACACTGCCGCCCCTCAACAACGAAGCCAGCAGCTCTTTCGTTCTGATGCTCCTCGCTCCTGCCTCGGCCAACGCTCCCAACAGAAGCGCGCCGCTAGCCCCGACCGAAGGAGCCGTTTCTCATCCCCCGGGGGTAGAAGAATGCAACGGAAAAATCAACAATGACGCCCTGCACCTCGCTGGTCTCCCGGTCGGGGCCAGATTATGCCAATTTCTCCCGGCCTGGAAAAAATTAACCACCAACCTGGAAATCCTATCGATAGTAAAACACGGCTTTCGTCCGACGTTCGTACAACAATAGCCGCTGTCGCCATCCCCTCCATGGGACTTCTCTCCCCGAACGACAGCTTCCTTGTCGCACCAAGTTTCGGAGCTACTACGGAAGAATGCAGTAAGACAGCTCCTCAACCCAGGCCCGGGTTGCTAGAAGATCTTCACCCGCCCAAAGAAATCAGGAGGTCTACGTCTAATTTTCATCCATCGATCTGGAAGATGCTTACCTTCACATCCCCCTTCATCCAGCAATCATCCACTACTTTTGTTTCGTCTACGACCAGAAAGTCTTCGAATTCCGCTGCCTCCCCTTCGGCCTGAATGCAGCCCCAAGGATTTTCACCCTAGTCCTAAAACCAATCTTGGCAAACCTTCACCAGCACCAAATACAAGCCAATGCCTATCTCGACGACTGGGCCCTCAACAACCCAGGCCCCTCTCAATTGGAACTCAACAAGGTCAAGACCATCAACTTGCTGAACAGCCTGGGATTTGGCGTAAACCTAGCAAAGTCACGACTCCTTCCAGAACGAGTCTTCATGTTCCTCGGAGCTACATTCGACCTTCGATCGGCATCAATCTCCCCGTCTCCAGAACGCATAGAAGACCTCCTACTTCACATCCGGCTCTTCCGCCTCCAACCGAGTTTCTCCGCCCGGGAACTAAACTCCCTCATCGGAAAAATGGATGCAATGGCCAACCTGGTCCCTTACGGGTGGTGGATGGTAAGACCATTCCATCACTACCGGATCGACAATCACTCAATCAACTAAAACAATCGGGACAGACAAATCCCGCCCAACAAAGACTTCCCCTTCGAATCTCTCCTCTGGTGGTCCGACGTCACAAACCTGTGGAAATCCGTCCCTCTACAGGAACCCCCACCCGACCACCGAATCTTCACGGATGCATCAAGCACTGGCTGGGAAGCACACCTAAACAACCAGGAAATCTCCGGCTTGTGGCCTGCCACTCTCAAAGACCACATCAACGGACTGGAATTATGTGCAATCCTCCTAGCCCTCCGGCACTTCCTTCCACTCGTCAAAAACAAGGTCATACAGATCCAGACCGACAAAACAACAGCCCTGGCCTACATCAGGAAAAAAGGGGGAACGAAATCAAGATCGCTCCACAACTTAAGGACGGAAATCTTCAATCTGTGCATACCACACAACATAACCCTCCTACCGCTTCACATCCCAGGCAACAGGAATGTGATTGCAGATTCTTTCTCACACCAGAAACCACCAGCAGGCGAATGGTGCCTCAAGAAATCCATCTGCGAATCTCTCAACATCTGGGACAGACCAATGCTGGACCTATTCGCCACGAGGCACAATGCCAGACTTCCCCACTACATCAGCCCGATTCCGGACGACACAGCAGTAGCAGTAGACGCTCTCACGTTCCCATGGCACAATCTGTTCGCCTACCTATTTTCACCCTTCAAACTGCTTCCACAAGTACTTAAGGAAAATAGAAGTAAGTCAGGGTCTATTCATCCTAATAGCCCCCCTCTGATCGTCTGCAGCCTGGTTCCCGCTCTTCCTAAACCTGGCAGTCGACACTCCCAAAAATCCTCCCTCTTCTACCAGATCTTCTGTCACAACAGAAAGGAACAAAACTGCACCCGAACCTCCGACTTGAACTTACACGGGTGGCTATCATCGAACTCCTCAAAAAGGCTGGCATTCATCAAGAAGAGGCTGAACGCATCGCATCCAAAGCAACCAGGGAATCAACAAACCGCATGTATGACAGCCACTGGTCCAAGTGGATTCATTGGTGTATCGCAAAACGTACAAATCCACTCAACCCTTCTCTTCCCGAACTCCTAAGCTTCTTCGGTGACTTATTCAACACCGACAAACTAAAAGGCTCCACCATCCTCGTGTACCGAACCGCATTAAACTCCTTCAAAGCTGCCGGTCGCACCGCCCTACTTGACTCCCGAATTTCTGCCTTGCTACGCTCGTACGAAAATGATCGACCTACCACAAGACGTTCCGTAACCGACTGGGACCTTTCCATCGTCCTTCAATCACTAATGGAGAACCCTTATGAACCCATGCAAGACAGCTCACTCCACCTCATGACCCGTAAAACCGTCTTCCTTGTAATACTGGCAGCAAGTCTGAGATGCTCCGAGATCCAAGCCCTTTCGGCAGACCCAGCATACTGCATCTTTGGCCCGAATTTCTCATCGGTCACGCTCTTCCCAAGAGCATCCTTCAGAGCCAAAACTCAAAAACCATCCGAACCCACGAAACCTCACTGGGAACGAACCCGAACGCCTCCTCTGCCCAGTTAGAGCTCTCCACTTCTACCTAGCCCGCACACAACACGAAGACATACGGAGAGGCAGAAATCAACTCTTCCTTCCAGTGGACCTCCAAACCGGCGAAACAACAGCCGCCATGGTGTCACGCTGGATCAAGAAAATAATCGAAGCAGCTTACGACAAGCACGGATTGAGCAAGAGCATGAGAATAGCGGCGCACGAAGTAAGAGCCACCTCCACATCGGTCCCACCACAATGCCGCACCAATCGAAGAAATCCTAGCAGCAGCATTGTGGTGCCACCAATCCACCTTCACGTCCCACTACCTAAGGGACATGACTAAAGATGAATCCGGACTACACCGGCTGGGACCGATCGTCGCAGCCAGAACCGTGGTCAAACCCACTCAGAACGAAGCAGAAGCAAGATCCTTGAGGGAAGCAAGACCCTCAAACAACGGACCTTTTCAGGGCCACCAATTCCCACGAAAGAGACCAAATTCCTGTCAAAGCCCAAAGTGTTCTGAATAAAGTGCGAATTTTTCTCTTGCAGATAAAGAATTCATGGGGGAAAGCCTGCTTGCATCCCGGGGCGCTCGTTCAGGCGGTGCCCGCCACCAACTTTGACAAGGTCAACTGCTAATGCTAAAATTACCAGGTTAAGATGTTTTGGCAATAAAGAAAGAACATTTTGCCGGCCCCAGCCTGGCCGGCTAAAAATGGTTTCTTTTTGCCTAAAACATACTTAACCTTAACTCCTGCCCTGCCTCCCTTCTCGAGTCACCGCCTGACACATTGAGAGTAAAATGAATGCCGATAGCGTGCGCGCTGTCGCTTTTATATGGGAGGACCGCGCTGTGCATGCGCGGTGGGCTATGCAAGCAGGCGTCTGCAAACCGGAAGAAACCTCCAGGGGAACTTCGATGTCCATACCCAAGATTGCCGACATTCCAACCTTCGTTGTGTACAAAAACGACCAATGCTTACGGCTAAGCCTACAGGCGGCCTCCCAAGCTGATGTCCTACACACTACCATTAACGCCCTATGCGAGAAGCTGTCGTCCGACAATTTTCCAGAAGAGCTCAAGAACTTGCCGTCCCTTATTTCCCAACTCTTCCAGAAGGCCAACTTTGCCACCTACCACGCCATCTGGCTCCTCCATCAACAGACAGGTCTCGTCGAGACGATTAAAATGGTGTATTGGAATGTCCAAATCGGTCAAAAATTGGCGAAACGGCAGAAATTTGGTCAAAATGGCATGTTTTGTCTGCGACTGTGCCAGATTATCTGCGACAGGGTCGCACATCACACCCCTTTCTGCCTTCGAAGGCAACCCTTTCGAATGTCAATCTAATAGCAGTCGCCACTTGGCCAGTAGACCTTACAAACCTCCAGGGGAACATCACATACGAGGAATGTAATGCTAAAATTACCAGGTTAAGTATGTTTTAGGCAAAAAGAAACCATTTTTAGCCGTCCAATGTTTTTTCCTCAATAAGTAAGAAAACAAGGGCCCGCAAGCTACAAATTATTCCCCCCCCCCCCCCAATCCCGCTTCCCTCACCAGCACATGAAAAAATGGCTGTAGGTGTATAGAAGCACTAGCTTTGTACTCCGAGATGAGCATTTACAATGCTCGAAAAGTCTGTTTTTAAACAACGTTGTGTGCTATTTTGTCGCACGCTGTTTTATCCCCAAGCTATTTTGTCGTTTCGATGCACGCTGGTGTGTCGTGCGCTGTATTGTCTTTAGTGCTAGCAGTTTCCGTGTAATTTGCTAAACGACCTAATTAAACGTTCGGTTAACCGAAAACCGTGAAAAATCGAACGGTAATAATAACAACGCAACAAACTAAGACAAAAAAAAATGTCAACATAAAATTCAATAACTACGTTTTACTAATTTAATTTTAAAAAATTTAAGCAACACGAATCACGCGTTAAGTAAGTAAACAAATCGTATTTATTCTGAAATAAAACAAATGTTAAACAATAGCCTAAATTTAAAAAAATAAAATAAGCAGGAATCGCGGGAAATCCTCACACATTTGCGAGTGTTTTACGATCTAGGATCAGTCGGCACGCTTTGGAATTTAGCTTTGTTAACCATCCAGTGGTTAGTTGTTTTGAACAATTTGTAGACAACTGTTTAAAAAAAAGTTTTAATTGTTTAATTGGCTTAACGTGGTGATATTTCATCCATTCTGCAGTGTCCCGCTACGTTTCCGGTGAGCGCGGTTAAAACCCGTCGCGACTTAAGCCTAACCGAAGCTGGTTTCGATTTCTCCACCAAAACCGGAAGTTCAGGTTTTACAGCTGCTGAACAAGTTGGATGCAGCGAAAGCAGCTAATATTCTGGTAGTTTTAACGTTAACTACCAAATAAAGTCACAAAATAACGTTTATTGAATTAAAACTTTGTGCTGTTGTGAGGTAAATAATCAGATTCGGTTAATCGTTTAGCAATATAGAAAAACGTATACACGTAAATTTTCGTTTAAACGGATAACCGTTATAGCACTAATTGTCTTCTCACTCTTATGATGGCGCTGTTGACGTACATCTGGCAACAGGTGCCCTCAGCATATCCTGTCAAAGAATGTCGGCATACCCCCCCCCCTCTCTGTTCTGTGTCCTCCAGAAGGTGTTATACAAAATCGACTGACGGGGGTGTGTATTCTGATAGCTCGACTGTGGCCGTTGGCGTCCTGGTTTCCGGACCTCAGGACTCTGACGAAGGGTCCTCCTCTCCCACTTAATGTCCACTGGCCAAATGGCGAGTGCCACACAATTTGCATTCATGAAGGTTGGTGGTGGTGTGGACGATTATGTGTAATGGGGTAGGACATTTTCACCGTGTCGGGGTATTTAACACGGAGTGGACGTCGGCCCTGTGATATTCGGATATTATGTTATCGACTGCCACCAGGGCAACCCCCCCAAAGCAGAATTTTCTGCCACTGTCTGCGACACCAATTGTCAGAGAAAAATTGTCTGCAGCTAATTTGTTTTTCCGTATGGCTACGTGCATATTTATTGGTTTTTAAAGAATAACTTTTCAATGCTTTATTCTATTGATCTGGCTCCTCCATCAACAGACAGGTCTCGTCGAGACGATTAAAATGGTGTATTGGAATGTCCAAATCGGTCAAAAATTGGCGAAACGGCAGAAATTTGTTCAAAATGGCATATTTTGTCTGCGACTGTGCCAGATGTCGCAGATACGCACCCCTTTCTGCCTTCGGGAGCAACCCTTTCGAATGTCAATCTAATAGCAGTTGCCACTTGGCCAGTAGACCATACAAAGCACTCGCCATTTCACAAATTCTACTTGCCACATAACAAATACGTCTTGTATGATGCAAGGTTTCTCTAATTTATGCATTAACAAAATTGTGCAATTTTTTTTAATCTCCAGTATTAATGCAGAAAATCCAGTTATATGGCCCTTATAAATCTCACAGGGACTTGGCACAAAATAGGAGCGGCCAGAAAAATAAAACTCCGTGAGCGTCACTACCAACAATATTAGCTTATATAATAACAATAATAAGGGCACCAATTTTTCCCAGGACAAGAATTGCGCTTTTCACTACAAACAAACATTGCTCACGCGCTACAACTCCGATCATCTTCCTATAAGGCTAATTTTTAACTGCACACTTTATTTGTTCAAGCAACACAACAAACACCCCACTTAACGCCTAACAAAAACACGTTTTAATACTTTAAATATGAAAAAGTGACCGTATTTCGCTAAACCAGTATTTGATGGATAGAAAAATATCGCTGCATTCGCCAATACAACCGTCCGTTTTTTTGCGAGTTTACGCGCGAATCGTGAAATGTTTTACCTTTTTGTAAACTACAAACCTAATACCAAACCGATGCATTTATTTTTAAATTGCCGTAATAATTTAGCTGTGTGACGCCGGAAAAGCCATCGGCGACGCAAAACTACCATTACATCTCCAACGCCACCGCCATTGGTATACATCCCAGAATGCATAGCGCCAAAGCGTACGCACACTTCTGACCAAACTTCCTTCGCATTGGTCACATTTAAATTAACTTTCATTTCAAAACAATTTCTACAGTACATAAATAATGCAAAAAAAATAAATAACTTGTGACATCAGAGACACAATCCTTTTTTGTTAATTCAATAACATTGCCAGCCAATCGGAAGAGCGCTTACGGCAGAAGTGCGTACACATTGGCGCTATGCATTCTGGGATTGTATACCAATGGCGGTGGCGTTGGAGATGTAATGATTGTTTTGTGTCGCCGATGGCTTTTCCGCCGTCGCACAGCTAAATTATTGCGACAATTTAAAAATAAAAGCAACGGTTTGGTAGAAGGTTTGTAGTTTACAAAAAGGTAAAACATTTCACGATTCGCGCGTAAACTCACAAAGAAACGGATGGTTGTATCGGCGAATGCAGTGATATTTTTCTATCCATCAAATACTGGTTTAGCGAAATAAGGTCACTTTTTCATATTTAAAGCTTAAAAAAGTGTTTTTGTTGGGCGTTAAGTGTGGTTTGTTGTGTTGCTGGAACATAGCAAATGTACAGTTAAAAATGAGCCTTATAGGAAGATGATCGGACGTACAGCACGTGAGCAGTGTTTGTAGTGAGAAGCGCAATTTTTGTCCTTGGAAAAATTGGCTTCCCTTTTTTATTATTGTTACTATATAGTATTGTTAGTGATGCTCGGGGAGTTTTTTTTTTCTGGCTGCTCATATTTTGTGATAAATCTGAGCATTTAGTGGCACCAAATGCTTCCGCCATTTTTAGTGGCACGCTCTGTAGCTAGTCGCCGTTTCGGCGAGTAAGGCTACATTCCAAGTCGCCAACTGTTATTTTCACTCTTCCAAATGGCGAGTGGCGGCCTGATGTCGTCATAACATACGCCTAAGTAATGATGCAACAGGGAAAATCCTAGAACAGAAGGGACCCCTTCGATCTTCTCTTTCTGGAAGATCTCAACGCCGCCCCGTTTGTACAAACACCTGGAAGTCTAAAGGTCCAATCCAATGGAATCTACAATCATGGGTGAGCTGGTTTGAAAAAGTGGAAATCTACTCTTCCTGACATTCGAAGACCTTTGCTGAAACGACGTCTGTAATGATAGCAGATGTAAGACCTTGCCGTGAACGCTTTGACACTGACATCAGTTACCTCGAAAACAATGCCAGAATCGCAGCACTCGAGCCATCTCCGCTTCTTGGGCCTTCCACAACAGAATCCCCATCCCGAGATTCTGCAGACTGCATCATGGAGAAATCCGTCAGCCCTCACACCTCCTACTAGAAGGATATGACTTCACACAGTCGAACTTCAACAGCTGGTCCCATCTTCGCAGCGAAAAGTGTCGTCCAACCCCCACATGTACTAAGATTACAAGACTTACAATCCACCTTTCTTTATTGCCAAAACAACTTAACCTGATAATTTAGCATGACATTTCCTCGAATGTGATGTTCCCCTGGAGGTTTCTTCGGCTGTGCCGCCACCTGCTTGCATGCCTCATTGCGCCTGCGCGGCGCAGTCCTCCCTTATAAAGGCAAGAGAGTGGATGCTTTCGGCATTCATTTTCCTCCAGCGATCGCGTCTGACGCCTCCACGTCGCTCTGTTCCCCGCCTTTCACTCGGTTCGAGACTTCCTCGCCCCTAGTTCCACGTCAACCCTTTCTTCGGTGCCTTCCCTTAGGCCGCTTCCCGCACCAGATTCCCGGATGTAACGTGTTGCACACAACCCGTCTTACTCCTTTTTACGGTTTCGATTGTTTCCGGCAACGATTGTATTTGCGACCAAGCTTTGGTTACACGCTGTCGTCTCCCAAGTTTTAAGGCAAACAACTGCGTCTAGACTCAAGGCCTTGTTCGTGTGAAGAGCCAGCACTGTTCTAGTTCTCCACAGCCTGTCTCGACTTGAGTTACCGCTTGTCACGAGTGAAATTCAAACAATCTTCTGTCCATACTGCTACTTATGTCATTCGTGACTAATACCCACGTTTTTAATAAAGAATCAAGTTGGATGCCATCCGTTCATCTGTTGCTGTCTACCCTGCCGCTCGTCTCATTCGTGGCTAAAACCCACTCTTTGAGTAATGAATCAAGTTAGAAGTCGTTCTACACCTCCTGCCGCTTGTCTCGAGTGAAAATCAAGCCAACTGTTGCTGTCTGCTGCTGCTCGTCTCACTCGTGGCTAGAACCCACGTTTTGAGTGAACCAAGACGGAGGCCCTTTGCACCTCTTGCTGCTTGTTTCGACCGTGGCTGCCGAACGTCTCGAGCGAAAATCAAGATAAGTTGCTAACACTGCTGCTTGTCTTATTCGTGGCTAAACCCACGTTTTGAGGGAAGAACCAAGTCTGAAACGACCGTGACTGGGTTCAAGCCTCGTGTAAAACACACACTGATGTTCGTCTCATCCAAAACAAATCTTCTTCACTGCGAATATCCAACACCTATCAACTTAACATGCTGGATGGCCGCCTCAGTGATCCAACCGCGCATGTGCATGTTGCACTTACGATTAACTGATAAGTGAGCCTGCCATCTCTCGGTCTCAAGCTGCCGCCCCAGCGGCCGCTCGTCTCTGCCGGTTCTTCTCCTTCGTCCGAAAACATCGTGGGGCCCCTTCTCGTTGTTCCGGGACCGCTCCACTTTCCGTTACTCCTGCCGTTTGGTTGGAATCATAGCCTCCCATCAAGTTCATCGGAAACGCACACACTGCCTTTCAGCCAGACCCCACCTGCTTTCGGCTCCTTGGGTCCCCCATCCTTTGGTGGACAACGCCTTCAGTAACCCGCGCCATCACTGCACGACACACGGGAAATGCCATGACTCCTTACGCCCTTCGGCCGTTTACGTCCGTCACCACACGAACTCCCGATGTCTCATGGTCCCACGACCCACTGAACATTCCCGGTCAAGCTCAGCCGTTCACACAGAATTTGTTAAAAAGTTATTTAGAACCTTGAGCTTGGCTATCAGATAGTCATGTCTGGTTTTTTAATTGGCTGGCAATTCCTGACAGTCATGTCTGAATTAAAATTTCATTTAATGCACGGTGGTGACGTCACGCCAACACGTCCAAATGCTAAAAGTATAGCCGTTATATACGGTAATCTGAAAACCCACACACGTGACCGTGGGTTAATTTTGATAACCCACACTTTTTCCGCACTCTACACAACCCCCCGCTCCAGCCGGGGTGACATATAATGACCGACTTTACAAAACTACTGTACACAACACAAATTCAACCAGCAAACCCCATTGCAACCAACATAAATAGGCACATTTGGAACCTGTGACATTTATCGGCCTAACACGAAGAAAGAAACCTCGTAGGCTACTATGCTACGCCTCCACCCATGGAGGAATAGTCCGACCCGGACCCGGCAACCTTTCGTTGCTACTGTACAAAAACTACGCTACTGACACTTCCTAAACACACCTACAAACCTACGAGACTCAAGCGAATAGCGCATTTTATATGCTATATCTTAAACTAATAAAGTAGAAAAATTACGGTTTTACCTTAAAACACAAACTTCTGGGACTGGATATAGGGACGTCCTCGCGTACGTGAGACTTTCGCAGACAGGAAGTTTAAACCGGAAGTTTTGAGTTCAGGAATTTACGTCATGATTCACAAATAAAATTTTCAAATAAATTTTTAAATCTCAAATAACTAGATATGATGGCTCGACGTCACACCTTAGCATTAAAATACATATCCGTGAGTCCTAGTCGATTTAACGGTTATAATTGCTCTTGAGTTCGAACGGTTAGTCCACTATCTCGGGGCTGGAGGGAAAAACTTGTGGGCTTCGCCCACTCGTGTTTCCCTCCACCCCCTCGATAGTGGACTAGCCGTTTCTCGCTCGCTCGCAATTATAACCGTTAAATCGACTAGGACTCACGGATATCTATTACTTAATGCATAAATAAAGCCCAATCAAACCATTAATTAAATCGAAAATGCAAAACTACATCCACATCTTTACAGCATGGTTATGTTAGTCATGTCTGGTGTTTCAGTAGGTAAGCTATTCCTAACAGTTATGTCTGCATTTAAATTTTATTTAATATTTTAATAACACCAAACGAAACATTAATTTAAATCTTAAATGTAAAAAATTAATTGTTAAAAATCAACTTTTTTTTGTTGATTAGTTATTCCTACTTCCGGTAGACTAGGGCTGACGTTTACATCGTCTGACAGTGGCTTCTAAAGAAAACGAAATTAAAGCAGCAGATTCAGCAGTTTCTCCAAAGAAATTAATCTTGGATATTTTAATCTTAACATCTACCAAATGATGTGAATGTTTAAATCTTTTAAAAATAAAAATTCAGAAATGAAATTGTTTGTCCGTGCGTAAACTTAACTGATAGTAACATGTGTGATTCCTGGGAAAACGTGCCTCTAGAGCGGTTGGCATTTTTTTATATTTTTTTTTTGCAATAGTTGAAGGTAAGTTACATCGAATTAATGCTTTTTGTTTCTTATGCCAGGAATAGTGACTTTCCCAGTCGGTTCTGCATTCATGTTGGGATCATGTTGTTTCATAACTCGTCAAATTTTCACCGGGAACTTTTTTTTACCAATCGGACACTGATTGGCAATATCAGTTGGATATAGTTTATTTTCAATTAATAAAACGTGACAATAGTCGCCAACTTTGTCGAGTACAATAGTGTTGTATTGTCGCCAGCTATCACGTTTTGCCGGCCAACTGGTGTGTGGCGACTGTTAGTCTGAAGCTTTAGTCTCCCCTTCAGACTGGCCAACGCACCCCACCCGTGTAGCTAAAAGAAATCTCCGTCGAGCCACAGCTTTCACCTGCCTGGAACTCTCCGTTGGACCTCTCGTCAAACTCTTCACACGTAGCGAGTTAAATGACATCGTCGTTAACACCGTCTGCACTATGAAAAACAACCCAATGCCACCGCCATCGTGTACGTCTTCTACCCGTCACGCCCGTACTCAAGATTGGGTCGCCTCCACTTCGAGCTTTGAAGGCCACAAACGATGCGCTCCTTCCCCTTCGGGTGTTTTGAAGTAACGAAGGACCTCCCTCCCGCCCGCTACTCAAGGCCCTTCGCTGCCGGCACCGCCCTCAACGTTGGCCACCCAGGCAGTCTTTGTCCGCCACACTTCCTACGCAACCTTCACGAATGTGAAATTTGTGGCACTCGCCATTGTCCATTACCTCCTCGCCATGTAGAAACAATTTTAGCAGTTAATGCTGCTACTTAATGCTAAAAATGTTTTTTGCAATAATCTAACTCTCCAATCGGCTAAGTTCCTGGTAACAGAATTGCACACTTGGTTGGAGAGCCCTTGTAATTCTGCACGCAACGCCGCAAACCACTCGTTTCTATCTAAAACGGTTCCGAGATATGACAATTTCAGCATCGGGTTTCGTTAATCAGTTGCCATTTTGGCGAGTAGCTCCGAAAACCAAGTCGCCAACTGCTGAATTTTCCTCGCCATTTGGCGAGTGGCGACCGACATTGGTGAAGGTTGTTCCTTCGCCTGAAAGACTTAATTCACTTCCCGGACATCCATTCAGCCGAGAAACCAACAGCCCTTTCGGTCCGACTCCTCCCACTCCGGCCAAAGGAATCGGCAAAAGCAAGCCGCAACTCCTGACCGCCGAAGCCGTCACCCCTCGCCAGGGGGCAGGAGATCCTTTCGCAAGTACCAACAATGATGCCTCCCGCCTTCCTGCCTTCCGGTCGGCGCAATACTCCGCCACATCTTCCCGGTCAGGCAAGGACTGACCCACAACACGGACGTCCTTTTGATCATCAAACATGGCTTTCGGCCGACACTCCTAGCTCAACCCCTTCACAGCCTCCACCACGGCCCATTCCAGATGTGTCTCGGGACCGCTACACTAAACTAGCCTCCCTCGGCGATCCGCCCGTCATCACCGGAACTACTGTTATCCGGGCTTGTCAACCCACAGGTAGTTCCCGGCCAAGTTCATCCGTTCACGCCTTTCCTTTGTAGCTGACACACCGTGGCTCCCTTCGCCCCACGAATTCAGCCTCCTTCGGCGACCAGCCCTTCGGCCAACGGTTCCCTTCACTCATCCAATTCCTTCGGCCATTTGGCTCAAGGAAAACCCAACGCCTCAACTTTAAACCAACACAAGTTTCTTCGAACTTCTCAAGACCACCACAACTCTGCTAGCCCGCTCGGTTGAGTACAAATGACAAACAGCTAGTTGTTTAACAACCACCCGGGCCTTTCCATTGTCCAACTTCTCCTCACTGACTTGCAAACTAACGAAATCTCGACAGCAATGGGACTACAGGATTCGAATGCCTAATACCATCAGGGCGATCTCCACATCGATAAACCCACTACAAAGCCTTCCAACCGAAGTGACCCTCGCACCAGCAACTTGAGGTAACCCATCGACCTCCCCCTCACACAAACTGAGGGAAATGTCAAGTAAGAAAGCGGACTACACTGGCTGGGACCCTTCGTTGCAGCCAGTACAGTACTGTCAATCCCCCATAAGTACTCAGAACGAAGCAGAAGCAAGCACACCACGATAGAAGCTAGTCACTCATGATGGAAGCAAGCCAACTGGTGAAAAGGGCAAGAAACCAAACTTCGAGGTTCATCAGCTGTTCTTCTGAACAAAGTACGAAGTTTTTTACAACTTTTTGGGGGACGGCCTGCTTGCATCCTGGGGCGGCCTGTCAAGGCGGTGCCCGACACCAATTTTGACGAGGTCAACTGAGAATGCTAAAATTATCAGGTTAAGTTGTTTTGGCAATAAAGAAAGAACATTTTGCCGGCCCCCAGCTAGGCCGGCTAAAAATGGTTTCTTTTTGCCTAAAACATACTTAACCTAACTCCCGCCCTACATCCCCGCTCGAGTCACTGCCTGACACATTGAAAGGAAAATAAATGCCGAAAGCGTCCGCGCTCTCACTTTTATAAGGGAGGACTGCGCTGCGCAGGTGCAGTTGGGCATGCAAGCTGGCGGCTGAACAGCCGAAGAAACCTCCAGGGGAACATCACGTTCGAGGAATGTAATGCTAAAATTATCAGGTTAAGTATGCTTTAGGGAAAAAGACACCGTTTTTAGCCGCCCTGGCGGGGACCGGCAAAATGTTCTTTTTCTAGTCCACCACTTTGGGAAAGCGTTGGAATTCTTGATTGTTTTTAACTTTAAAACCTTCTGTGCTAGAGTATGTAGATATTGTGGAATCCAGCTCTTAAACCCTAGGGAACCCATCAGATGGTGCCCACTGCCTTTTTTAACGAGGTCTACTGCAGTGATAAAATTGCACGTAAAGTATATTTTCACTGTAATAGAAAGAATTGCTGACCCCACTGGCTAAATTCTGTTTCTATTGCTTAAGGTGAGAATTATTATTGCGTGTGCCCCAAAGATGGTTTATTTGGCTTGGCATCTGTTGGTCTTATGGTGAGAAGCGCGCACGTGCACTCCTGGAGTTGCGAGCTTGTCAGCAGTATGGTGTTACATCGCTAGAGGAAAATTGCATTTGAAAATTAAATGCTAAAATTGCAGGTAATGCATATTTTTGCCTTAAGCAATAGAATCAGAATTTACCTGGTAGGGCCAGCAAATTCCCATCCCCCCTCCCCCCCCATAGTCCAGGAGACTTTTTTTTCCATTGGTTTTTATTGGACCAGCCTGTATACATGTTTCGTCTCAATGGTCCCAACGGAGGCGGGAGAATATCTCCTATTGATGTAAAAGGTGGTTTCGGAAAATATATTGGTGTAACCCGAGATGAACTTGATTCTATTCTTCGAGGTCATCAAACTACTAGCTCCGTGCATATTAACAGTAGATACATGGTTCAAATTCCAAACGTGTAGAAATCGAGAAATAAAAGGCAAAGAGATAGAATGGAAATCAAGATGTTACGGAGATAAGGTTAAATCAAGCTGGAGTTTCAAACCCTGGGAACTTGCGCACGTGATATTACCACTACTACCATTTTCATTAAAGGAAACGAATTAACGATGTCACGTTAACACATTGTTGCAAGTGCAAGGTGGTAGCCTATGTCCTTGCGAACCTTATGAAACGAAGCCCTATCTTACTTGTATCGCCTTAACATCTTGACGGATTAACATTCTTTTTTATTTACTGCCTTTCGTTGTCGATCTCGTCATGTTTGCAATTCGAACTGTGTGCCTATTAATATGTACGGAGCTAGTATTTTAATGACCGCGCTTGTTTTTTGAGAGCCTATGATGTCAATTTTCCTGGAGGAGCAATTGGTGTCACAGGGCAAAGTAGTAAGCCCATACTACCGTGTTATTAACTGAGCATAATTTTGTTTCCTGCAGTGCTGCTCCAGCTGCCACCTATCAGACGGGGCAGACAGGGTATGCAGTTCCGGCTGCCCAGACGTATACTGCTACTCCTAGGGCAGCTCCTGCAACTACATACGAAGGTTATCAAACTACCCATACGGCGAATACTTACGGATACGCCTCTCGTCAACAGGTGAGCAAAAGAACACTAAAAAAAGGGTGGAAGGCAGTTTTCTGTATAATGTCAAGCACAAAGGTGAACAACACGAGTACGTAACCAACCAATTTGTTGGGTTAAACTGGCGTAAGATAATTGTTTCAGCTTACTTATTTTTTCTATTTTTTTCCCCTGTGTTGTGGAGTAAGAAAAGTCTAGTGAGCTAGTTTTGTTTGTTTGTTTTGATTTTTATTATCGTGTAACTCCCCTGACAAATTAAAAGACTTGCGTATGTACTGGATTGGCTGGCTAAAGTAATCTTACTACCTGGAATTAGGAATGGCACGATACGAAAATGTTTTTATCCTTGTTTACGTTTTGTACGCTGAGATTTCAAAGTAAAGAATATTTACCATTCCAATATCCTTGCAAATTTTCGACAGTCAGATTTTCTGGAGTTGTAGGGGCTCAGAACGACTGTCTTCATCAGGCTACCACATCACCGCTTACTTCGTCGTGAACGTTCATCTGCTGCTATCGTTCGTTAGAATGCGGCGCGAGGCCATAGCTTCCGTAACTTACAGGCCAGTGCACCACTTCTCCCGCAGCGACTTAATAAACTCTCCTGTCAGCAGAAACTGTATGTTTGGGGTTGACGGTCCCTGGATATTCATCAGCACAGCTTCTCTCGGCTGTGGTGTTGACTAGCCAGGGATTCTAGGCTTCTCAGATGCACATCATTGGACTTGAGGAAACTCTAACAATGATGTACATCTGAGAAGCCTAGAATCCCTGGCTATTCAACACCACAGCCGAGAGAAGGCTGTGCTGATGAATATCCAGGGGCCGTCAAACCCAAACATTCAGTTCCTGCTGAGAGGAGAGTTTAATAAGTTGCTGCGGGAGTAATGGTGCACTGGCCTGCAAGTTACGGAGGCTATGGCCTCGCGCTACATTCCAATGAACGATAGCAGACGAACGTTCACGACGAAGTAAGCGGTGTGAGGAGGTAGCCTGATGAAGACCGTCGATCTAAGCCCCTCCAACTCCAGAAAACCTGACTCGAAAATTTGCAAGGATATTGGAACGCTAAATATCCTCTTAGAAATCTAAGCGTACAAAACGTAAACATGGACTCGAATTTTCAGAGTAAGCGATGTGACATTTAAAAATTTGTTTTTATCCTAGTAACATCTTTTAATTATCGGGATAATCGATAAAGTTTTGAGGCTGGAAGAACCATTTAATTTTGTTAATTTAAAAACAAAATTTGGCTAAAGCCTACAATGCAACCTTCACGAATGTGAATTGTGTGGTACTTTGGCCAGTAGACATAAAAATGCACTTGCCATTGTCCGTTGCTTCCTGACCATGTAAAACTTAGCAGTTGGGCTGCTACTTAATGCTTACATATTGTTTGAATTAAACTAACACATTAATCGGTTAAAGTGACTAGCAACAGTATTGCACACTTAGTTGGAGAGCCTTGTAATTCTGCATGCAACGCCACAAACTCCTTGTTTGTAGCTATTAACCGTTTCCGAGATAGGCCAATTTAAGCATCGGCGTTTGTACGATAATTGACGAAAATTTGTGTCGCGATATTGCCGAATTATCGATTATCGTGCCAACCCTACCCGGAATCATGGTTGGTCTGGCTCAAACTAATGGCTGTATTATTAGCCTGTACAATGAAGTGAAGTTTCCTCAAAAGGTGTGGAGTGCAGTTTGTCCAAATGGTATGACAGGCAGGCCAGTAGGCTGTTCCCCGTGGGGGGGTTAACATTGGAAGAAGGAACAGAAGTATCTCCTCGCTAATCTGGTTTTACAATCTTACTGTGAAAGCATGGTCGAAAAACGGGACATTTTGACCAATGATGGACATCTATGCAGTGATTTATAACAATAGTAGAAGGGAAAAAAAGCAACGGAACTGGGCATATGAAACGTGGTGTCCGCCTTAATTTGTGCCAGCCGTTGACTAGGTATGGCTAGGATTGCAACAAACCTCCAAAGCGGCAGAACAGTTTTCCTTTTAGTGTCTCCACGTCTAGGGGGAAATTCTTTTCCTTGTTACGGCTGTGATGACACAAATAAGCCAAAGTGTATTTGTAGATGACAATGAATTGGTTAGAAGTCAATTTGAATTTTTCACTAGTTCGATAAGTTAGCTGCAAGGTGATCTTGACTATTCCAGGAGACTGCACCACCACCACCTCCAGCTACAAACCCAACCTACGAGTCGTACGGTTACGCAAGATCTGCTACTACTCCCTATGATGGAACTAAGACTTACTACCAACAACCTGCACAGTCCTCGTATTCTACTTCAGATACCCATTACCCTGCAGCAGGTAAGTAAAACACTTATGTTTTTAATTTTTTTTTGTATTTTCTTTGTATGCTAACATTTTTATTCCGTTCATTGTTTAGCTGCTGCTTCCAAGCCATCCTATACCACCAATACTACCTTCACTCCTGCATCTAGACAGGCTGCAAATCCCAAAACTGCTGCGTCTAATTACAGTTACTCTTCTGGTACAGGAGCAAGCACAGGAGCAAGTAGCTACTCCTCTAATTACTCAGCCCCAGCAACTACCACGGCCCCATACAGTGGTAAGTGTGTAGTTTCATCGG
Source organism: Lithobius niger (assembly GCA_023313725.1). NCBI lineage: Eukaryota > Metazoa > Arthropoda > Chilopoda > Lithobiomorpha > Lithobiidae > Lithobius > Lithobius niger. The sequence continues at coordinate 45,995 of JAHWFP010012138.1, read as the reverse complement.
TCAGGTTACGAATCAATTTTAAGCCAAGAGCTTAAGAATGGCATGGACACATTTGGGATGGCATCATTGGTACTTGAAATTAAATGAGAGCTATGGTTAGGCACAGCTTAGTTAGGCACGAAACAATTTTTCAAAAGTTTTTCAAAGAAAATAAATTCATTTACTTGTTTTGTTTACTTAAAAACATCTTACATATGCAGTAAAATAATATAATTTTGGCATCAGGTTACATAACAATTATTTGGAAACATAAGGCTAGGAGTAGTTAGCCGCCAGGTTATTATGAGAATGATTAGCTCTATTTAATTTCAGGTACCACCTACTCTGGTTATGATGCTGCTCTCTATTCAGCTGCAACAATATACGTGCAACAACAACAACAAACGACGGCGCCTGCTGCAAACAAGCTCCCGCAAGGATGGACCAACTACAACAAGAAAGGCGGACCAGGAGGAATGATGAAGAACACCAAACCAAAGCAGCCGCCGAAACCTCAACAGTTACACTATTGTGATGTTTGCAAGATAAGCTGTGCTGGCCCACAGGTAAGATTTCGTTAGGCCCTTGTTGCTAAAGCTTACGAGCGGTACGTTTGTTCACGAAAATGTTTATTTCTAACAGACTTACCGGGAACACTTGGAAGGACAAAAGCATAAAAAGAAAGAAGCTGCTGCGAAAGCCGGAGCTGCTACGCAAACGGCTCGTGGTGGTAATTCACTTCGTTGTGAATTGTGCGATGTAACTTGCACGGGGGCTGACGCCTACGCTGCTCATATCCGAGGTGCCAAACACCAGAAAGTAAGCTATTCTTAGTAAAACTTAGTGCATTTATTGACTATTAATGCTGGATGGATTTCAAACATCTACAGTGTTTTAAAAAAAAAAGGTCGGCGCCCAGGAAAGGAGTTATTTTTTTCCCGTCGCCCATTGAGTGAGGTACGAGCGAAAAATTTATAATTGCGAAAAATATTCGACACAATTTGAAACTAACTACGTGCACGCAACAGATATCCATTAAGGTGCACAGAAAATATCAGATAAATAAGTTAAAAAGTTTTGGAGAACAATTCTTTTAATTACGGGCGGTAATGAACTGAAATTGAAAATCTCCCGTGTTGCGAAAACGCGTCCGTAAGTCTGCATTAGTTAGGCTAAAAATCATTGTTCCCACCTGATAAGCGATAGTGTGAAGGTTTATCGGCTTTTCTATTTTAGTTTTGCATCGTAGCTGCTGTTTTAATTTTTTTATCTTGCGAAACATCATCTTTCGCGTCATTTTCATAGACGAACGAAGGACACGCGCTCACGTAAAATCTAAAGCGAGCCATGGCATCCATGTTGAAATCTCGCGTTAGCTAATGAGAGCGCACCAAATCAGTCATGTGGTGCCAACTGGCCAATGAGGGAACGCGATCTGCAAATGCTTTAGAAAGTTAGATTGTGACAGCCAGGAACAGCGTACAGTAAAACCTCTTTAATACGAACTTTAAGGGGACAGCTAAAAATGTTATTAACCATAGTTCTTATTAAACGGATGAGAGAAATTGGGCTGCCACTATTAAAAAATGCAGCCTACCTGTACAGCCTGCATTATTTTGCTGTGTATACTGTATACTACGTTCGTCCTTGACCTTCGCGCTTGCACAAACGGACAAAATTCTTTATCACTTTGCAATATGGAGTCGACTAGCGATCGATGTTTTGTGTGGAATACAACGAATTCAAGGGGGGAGGGGGGGAAGAAACTGTTACGAAGGGCGAATTTCTAAAAATAAGCTAGAATTTGCAAATATTTGTTCGTCTTATCCGTATATTCGTATTAACAGAGTTCGTTATAGCCGTATATATTTAGTGCTGAATGAGTAGCTGATCAACCAAAATCTTGAAAAAAGTTCTTATTAAGCGGGAATTCTTCTTATCAGAGTTCTTATTAACTAGGTTATACTGTACTACAATTCGTCTGATTGGCCAATGCGAAATGGACATCGAGAAAATATGTTGATAATAATATATATAATAATAATATAAAATACACAGCCAGAAGCAAGCTTAAATGGCTGGGGAGGGGGGAACTACAATCGATCAAAGCGTTCTTTCCAAGAATTACAGCTGGGAGCATCAACAACATGAGACGGGAGGTTGTTCCAGGCGTGTACGGTGTGGTTGGAAAAGTACTTCCGTACGTCAAGTCTCGCGTACTGCTTTTGCAGCTTGTACCTGTGACCTATGGTCCCAACAGGTGGGGCAGCACAGGCCTGGAGAGAGGGGAATTCCAGCTTTTCAACGAGTCTTAAGATGGCGGCGCCCAGTTAAATCGTTCGATCTCTACCGCCGATTGAAAATGACCAATTTTCTGCCTTCTAACTTTGGAAAAAATAGAATAACGACTTTTTTGGGAGTTTTTAGTGAGACTACACTCTACTAAAATGCTTTTTATAAAATTATAGACATCAGTAACAACATTTTGCTTACAGAAATCGATGCACAACATAACAGGTAGCGAATTTCAGCTTTTGTCATTTACGATATTTTGGCCGCGGATTTTATTTTTCAAGTCGCAGTTCCCATTAAGCTACAACGTATATATACGTCGTTACTCTATATTTAGACACATCACTGCTGACTTATATATACGTTCATGCTACTCGCAAATGAAAATCAAGTTACCGTAAATCCCCGCATATAAGCCCTGGGCTTATTTTCGAATTTAAGCCCATGCTCCGGATATAAGCCCATGAGCTTCTATGCAGGACAATGATTTTATGGGGGCAGGTGTCGACAATCTTCTAAATGCCCCAGTAAGCGAACCAAATTTCCCCGAAAACATAAATCAAGTATTTGTTTCCTTTGCCATTTTATTTTATTATGTAATATTTTACTTAACCTATTAAGTCTGAGGAAAAAACATTGCGAGGATTTTTTTTCTTTTTTTATGCCAGAATAAGTTTCCCAAATAACCATTATTGTCTGTAATTAAAAAAATTAATTGGCTAAGTATTGTAGGGATAAAGACATTTATCCATCCAGGGCAGAGGAATGGAAAATAAGTTTTCATTCCAGAATACCGTCCCGAATTAAACTGCAAAAATGTAATTAGGTAGCATAGGTATTTTAGGAATAAAAACATATGTTCTATCCAGGGCCTCTAATTGGTCCTCTGAAACAAAGTTTTGCAAATCTGGCCTGCCCCGTTGTAACCAGGTTAGGCCGTGAAAAAAAAATCATCTCAACTTTGAAGGGAATCTGCGGGTCGAAAAACCGCAATTTGCGGCCAAGATATTGAAAAGAGAAATGCTGAAATTCGCTACATGACGTGTTAGCCATCGATTTCTGTAAAAAAAAAACGTTGGTACCGAAGTCTATAATTTTGTAAAAAGCACTTTAGTTGAGTGTAGACTCACTAAGAACTGCAAAAATGTCGTTCTCGTTCTTTTTTCGTAAGTTAGAAAGCAGAAAATTGGTCTTTTTTTGATCAGCGGTAGCGATCGAACGATTTCACTGGGCGCCGCCATCTTGGATTTGTTGGAAAGCTGGAATTCCCATAAATCCAGACCTCTCAACATATTTTCTCGACGGCCATTTGGCATTAGCCAATCAGGCGAATTGTAGTAGGCTGTTTCTGGCGGTTTCAAACTAACTTTCCAAAGCATTTGAAGATCGCGTTCCTTCATTGGCCTATTGGCACCACGTGACCGATTTGACGCACTCTCATTGGCTGATGCATGATTTCAGCATGGCGGCCGCCGCCGCTTGCTTCGGATTTCACGTGAGCGCTTGTGTTTTAGTTCATCGTTGAAAATCACAAGAAAGATGATGTTTCACAGCATTAAAAAATTAAAACAACAGCCACGACGCAAAACTAAATGGAAAAGGAGCCTATAAACCTTCACACTATCGCCTGTCAGGTGGGAACAACGATTTTTAGGCTAACAACGCCGACTTTCAGACGCGTTTTGTCAACACGGAGATTTTCAATTTTAGTTCATTGCCGTCCTTAATTAAAAAAAAAAGTTTCTTTGAAACAATTAGCCATTTATTTGATTTTTTTCTGTGCACCTTAATGCATATCTGTTGCGTGCGTGTAGTAAGTTTGAAATAATGGTGTCCAATAGTTTTCGCCAAAATAAATATTTCGTTAGTGCCTCACTCCATGGGTGACGGAAAAAAATACCAACTCGCTCCATTAGCGACGACAATTTATTTTTTAACTTACTTTCTTAAAACGTTAAGGAATATTTAACGAATTATTTAATAAACAGTGTGAATTTTTATACTACCTAGTAAGAATATTAAAAAAAAAACGCGTTTCGCATATAAGCCCTGGGCTTATAAGCGAGTCATTTTAGACATTAGTGTCGTTTACAAAAACGCATTATTTCGTTTATTAGCCCATGGGCTTCTTTGCGGGGATTTACGGTAACAAGCTAAACTGGACTGGCTTTAAGCTAAAAAGTAACTTGCTCTTGTATGGTGCTCCATTTTACTGAACGTTAACTTCCCATATTTAGGCCTATTAATGGCAGTTGATCACTTCCACTCTTGGGCCACGAACGTCATACGACGTCCTCAATAATGTCTCCAGGAGGCCACAAACGAAATGACGTCCATTTAATTCTCGTGATGGTTTTGTCATCTGTTTCAGATCTTATGTAATTTTTAGAACCCTGTGTGCTATTAATCTTGCTACCAACAAATGGGTGCATTTGTTTTCATTAAGGGGACGCGCTGGTCGAAACTAAAAAATATAACTCCTAAACTATTCAACAAAATTTAACGAAATTTTGAAGGTGCACAGCTGTCACCAAACTCTACCTTTTAGAGAAAAAATTTTTTTAATATTGCGAGTTTTTTAGAAAATTGCATTTTTTAGGAGTACTAATGGTGTGCGGCTAAGGAACATAGGTTGGACATGTATTAGGTGTGAAACTGCAGATTGATGTTCATAAAACACAATTACTATAAAAAAGTTGGTCATCTTAACACAGTTTAGCTGTGACAATTAGTAAAACAAGGCGTTGCGTAAATGGTAAATCATATTGCGAGATTTTATTTTTTTTATATCACATCCACTGCAAGTGGCAGCTTCATACTTGGTAATTGTATGCAGAGACATGTCACAAATCACAGCAAAAAATTTCACGACTCTAGCTGTTGTGGTTACGGAGAACCATTTGTTCTAGATTTGGTCTGTACGCGAAAAAAGAGTTTTGCAAAAACTGGCTCTAAAGTTGGGAAAAGTTTTTTTCAGTCGAGTTTTCTGTGACAGCACGGTGCTCATCCACTCAGTACTTTCCAGCCCCATAACTTTCACCTTCTTTTTCCTTTTGCTCCTCCTCATCCCTAATTTTCTTCAATTTCTTTGCTTTTCTGCTGTCTTTTTGACCAGTTTTACTTCTACGCTTGCTTCCTTGTATGCGTCGTTTGTCCACCCAAGTTACAAGCTTTTTTTCGACCCTGCCGGTTTCCACGCCGATTGATGACAACACATCGGTAAGTGCATCTCCACCCTTGTTGAATTCTAACACAGCCATGCAAATACCAGATTCCAGTGTTGGCAGTGTAACAAAAGTAGTTTTTGGCACTTTTCTCCACACAACGGAATGTAAGCTTTCATTACGATTTTGGGTTTGATTTTGCATGCATCGCTTTAGTAGGTCTGGGCTTGTCAGTCTCTTGAAGAGAGGAACGCATAATCTGCCAACGTCAGAGGGCAAAGGAGCATCAATTTCCTTTTCTTCTCTCACTTGTTCAGGGTCCCTACCCTCCCGTATAGCAATTTTGTAAAAACACCAATCTTCTCTGCATCTGGTGTGATGGGGATTGTACGATGTTGAGCACGAATGAAAAAGTATAGCCCAGATTTCATTAGCCATGTCCTCCACTCCTTTGTCTGCATTGTTGACTATACAGTTCCTGTAGTAGCTAGACCAGCGTTTCATTCTAGTCTGCGAAAGCTTGCCCTTCCCTCTGACTGGTTGCTTTCTTGCAGTAGCCACTTTGGCGAGTTTCTCCAAGCCGGCGTACATTCTCTTCGCCACGTGGTTTACACACTCTTCTTTGATTATTTTATGTTTGTCTCCATACGGCTTTAGCTCTAGTAAGAGTAGGGTAGAACTTGCTGTCCCCGTCGCTGATGATTGTGGTGTAGCGAAACCCGAAATCAAGGGACCGTTGCCATAGTCGGACACCAGCTTCAGCTTCCATGCCTGGGGAAGAACCTCGATAATTTATGTGGCAGTTGACTTTGTGTGCATCGTCCCATTCTTTTTTTTCATTTCCAGTAAGTTTTTTTCCAATGAGCTCACACTCAAAACAATATTTTGATAGAATTTCAAAGTCTATTACTAACCCTGTCAAACTTTCCATTATAAATGCAGCACCATATAAGGATGTGAAGCCTCTTTTATGCCAAGTAGCATCAAAAGAAACCGCAATGTCAATTATATCCCCTTCATTTGCTAGCTCAGCATGGCGTTTCCTTACAATAGTGTGAGCTTCCTCAAGACACTCTATAGTAGCATTGTATTTTATGTTTTCATGCACTGAATTTGCAATGCTGGCATAAGTTTTATGATGCAAGCCACCACCAGCAATATTCAAGATGCCCATAATTTTATTTAGTCCGGTTGGGCCCAAACCAACTTCTTTGGAAGCAATTATAGATCGCCGATTTATTTCAAAAGGCAATTTTGAAGAAGTTCCCTCTATTCTTGGGCTGCTTACACCTCTTTTTAAAATTGTTTTACATTTTGTGCAAGCAACTTGTAAATACATCGCAAGGCCGAAAGTTTTACCTGGCAAAAATTTGACATCCACGTTGCAATTGCAGGTCGGACAAAAACGATAGTTGACGACTTTATTTAAACAATCAAAGTTAACGATTGCATTGACACTAGTTTCAGATTTTGTAATAGCAGCTGATGCACTCGTATCTACAGTTTTACCTTGTAAATTTTTATAAGCACTGATTTTTTTTTGCGATGTTGTAAGCACACAAGAATCCGGAGGTTTTGCTATAGTAGGCTGTGGCGCTGTAGGGTTAGTCCGTGGTTCGGCCGCTACCGCAATTGTTTCCACAGCAGGAGGCCTTTTTTTACGTCCTCTGGTTTCATTACTGCGTCTTCTTTTCCCTTTGAATTGGTTTTTAGCATTGAATTTCACTCTCCCCATGTTGAAAACGCGATAACTGTAGCTACGAAAATGAAGTTCCGATACGAAAAACAAAGCGATCGCGCGGCGTCATCTTGCTTTTGCTGCCAGCCAATCAGAGCCGAGCATTGCCGCGCTTGGCCAATCAGCGGCTGCCATTCAGAAATCGCTTGGATTCGCTAGGAAAAGTGCCTAAAACACCATGGAAGATTCCTGTTGATTGGCTGCCACAGAATTCTCCGGGAAAAAATATTTTGCGAGGCCTGGATAGAGGATAAATCAAGCTTCCTAACGATACCAAGATGGATGCCGTGCGTGGCGTCGTTCGTCTGCAGTCGCTCGCTGAAAACGGGACAAAATTTCACTTTTCTTATCACGAATTCGACGCAAAGGCCACAATTTGAGATTCTAGAAGCATAGTAGGTCCTAATAAAACACTTTTTTAAATAGGATCAGTACACAACTTTTAACAATTTTATCAAGTGGACGATGTCAGTACTTGTGCTTATCAGGAAATTATGGCCTAGGGTGATTTATTTGCAGACAAATTGCGCGCGCAAAGGGTTAAATGAAGCCAGCCTGGTTTTGAGCTTGTTAATTTATTACCAGCAAGTTACCTGGGCTTTCAGGGCGGTGCCCTCGACCTGTCTTTGAAGAAGTTTCCTGATTATTAAGGACCCTAATTTTTCACGATTTCACGATCGTGTAAAATAATTAGCTTATCTGCTGCCTGGAAACAATTTTTTTTCAGTGTACAGCATGGATGTGAGTCAGTACATCACGAAAATAGATCGTGTAATTTCGTGAAATTCGTTGCTGTCCGTGTAAACTACATATTAACGTGATAATCGTGAAATTTTATGTTTTAAAAAAAAAAATTAAAAATTTCGAAACTTTCCCTAACCATTTCAAGTGAGTTAAAAAAAAATTCTCATGGAGCGAGTTTTCTTTCGTCACCCATGAACGAGTTACTAACGAAATATTTTTCTTATGAAAACTATTGGACACATTATTTCAAACTTACTACACGCACGTTAAGGTGCACAGAAAAAATCGGATAAATAGCTTTAAGAGTTTCGGAGAACCATTTTCTTTTTCAATTACGGGCGGTAAACTAAAATTGAAAATCTCTGTTGACAAAACCCGTCCGAAAGTCGGCGTTAGTTAGGCTAAAAATCGTTGTTCCCACCTGAAAAGCGATAGTGTGAAGGTTTATAGGCTCTTCTCCGTTTTAGCTTTGCATCGTGGCTGCTAATTTAATTTTTTAATGTTGTTAAACATCATCTTCCTTGTGATTTGCAACGACGAACTAAAACGTCTTTGACTAGAAACACAAAGCGCTCAGTGAAATCCGAAGCAATCAGCGGCGTCCATGTTGAAATCGCGCATCAGCCAATGAAAGCGCGCCAAATCGGTCATGTGGTGCCTATCGGCCAATGAGGGAACGCGATCTACAAAGGCTTTGGAAAGTTAGCATGAAACAGCCAGAAACAGCGTATTACAAACCGCCTGATTGGCCAATGCCAACTGGCCAACAAGAATATATGTTGACAGGCCTAGATAGAGGGTAATTCCAGCTTTCCAACGAATCCAAGATGGCGGTGCCCAATCCAAATGGTTCGACCGCTACCCAAAAATGACCAATTTTTTGCTTTTTAACTTAGGAAAATAAGAATGAGAACGACACTTTTGCAATTTTTAGTGAGTCTACACTCAACTAAAGTGCTTTTTATAAAATTATACACAAGGTAACGTTTTTTTTTTGCGGAAATCGAAGCATGTCAGGTAGCGACTTCAGCTTTTCTCATTTAGATATTTTGGCCGAAAATAAAGTTAGCAGCATATCCGGCCTTCGGTAGATACGTCAGTCCAGCCCAGCCCAATTTTGGGCATTTTTAAAGTTCTGTCTATTTTACTGTACAGACGCTACAAGATTACTGTTGGATGGGCTACAGCAGCCAAACGTTATTTTATTTGTAGGCCTACACAACGAAAAAAAGTTTCGTTTTGGAGCTTTTTTTTTTCAAAATCGAAAAAAGGCATATTTTCGTGTAATGGGGAAAAATTTCGTAAAAAATACCATTTTTCTCCGTGAATCGTGTCGTGAAATAAGCATTTTTTTTTTCGTGAAAAATTAGGGTCCTTGCTGATAATACAAAAATTCCAAATCCCGCCCTACCTCCCCTCACGAGTCACCGCCTGACACTTTGAGAGGAAAATAAATGACGAAAGCGTTCACGCTCTATCCTTTATAGAGGGCTGCGCTGCAGAGACGCAGTATGGGCATGTAAGCAGGCGGGCGGCTACACGCAGCTAAGAAACCTCCTGGGAAATGTAACATTGAGGACAATGTAATGCAAAAATTATCAGGTTACGTATGTTTTAGGCAAAAGAAACATTCGTTCCGTGATAATTCTATAAAACGGTTTTCGGTGTTTTACCAGCTGACCATCATATCCAGCCCCTGCTGTTTCTACGAGAAGCTTTTTCGCCTGATTCAAAGCTCTAAAGGTAAAATTGCCAGCCATTACCTAAAGTAAGTATGGGGTAGCAAACACCAAAGCTTCTCTGGTCGTTCTGGACCAGGTAGTGGTACAAATAATTGCTTCGAACGTGAGATAAGTTATCAGTGAAGACATTCGGCGCGAGTTCTAGTGATCGTCGTAGCATGTGGGTGAAAAAATGTAATAACCGCTCAATCCAGGTACGGAATTGTTAGGACGAAAGCGGTTTTTGTTGCATACCTTTCATTCTGTATATACCCTGTATCTCTGTGGCGATGCTGCAGATTTCAAGTCCCCATTTCCTGTTGCCGGTTAGCTACTTGGAGCACGAGTCGCGCTATGAGGCATGCCTGTTTAAGGGTTGTGTTCTACTGACAGCACGAAACTGTGTTGATGCTTTAGCTTGAGCGAACGCATGGTAAGGTTACGCTTAAGTATTGGGCTTTTTTTATCGACTCTTGGCATTGTTTACCTTGCAATGCTGCTAGTGGTGCGCCGATACTAATTTTTCTGTGCCGATCCTATCGTTACAATCTGTAGATTCCACCAACACACCGCTACCGATATCAGGGCAAATTTAACCATGAACCATACTGTAGTAAGTTTCTGGGCTAGTTTGGCTTATAATTTTCCTTCAACTGTTTTCCCAAATTAATTTCGTCGTCGGCAGAAAATATCTACCTGTAAATTAAATTGCATTCAGTTCCTGAGTGCTCTTCATGATTAGAGGTTTTGCCTCTCCTGATCTGGCCAGTGCGCAACCCCACTGCGCATGCGTCACCATGCGCAGTCCTCCTATAAAAGCAGACGGCTCCACCCTGGCGGCCATCTCATTTCCTCAAGCTCTCGTCGCAGATGTCGCGTGAATGGTGAATGGAGAGGCATACGCTGTGGGGTTGCGCACTGGCCGGATCAGGAGAGTGCGCAGTGGGGTTGCGTACTGGCCGGACCAGGATTGCTCCAATCCACTTCCTCCCCTCTCACTTCCTCCTTTCCTCCCATTCAAGAAAGGGTCAGGTTCTCCCCGCTAGATTAAAACGATATAAATTTAACGTAAATGATCCATGGTCAACTGCCACTTGCCTGCGCGAAAGTACATTAGAAGCTTGCCGCCCACTCTATTCGTGCTTGGGCACAAACGGCGCAGATTCCTCCATATCCGCTGGCTACAACAAGCAGCGATTGAACACAATGCTCCTAGTGAGCGCTTCCAGCTATACACTATGCCTACACTAAGCCTACCCGCCAACCTGCAGGAGGATGACTGAACACAATATCCTGTAAGGCTCAACAAACTTCCATTTACACACTCGGGAGACAAAATTTGTGCTTTCTCGGCGACGTACCTCATAGGCTGAATGTGCGAGCGTGAGCGATGTGCTCATTGGCTTAAAAAGGTCTGTGCGATCCATTTCCTGTTTTGCGTCCGTAGGCGCAGCAATGCTATCTAAATAGTGAAATGCGCTGACATTAATTATTCAATATTTACCGAATATTTACCGTACAGGAGAACAATTTCAACGCACATGATTTGAACTTCAGTGACAATTCAAAACTAAAACTACAAAAAGCAAAACGGAAAGAGCTACAAGTGAGATTACGATAATGCATTATTCCATGATATATAGTATAACCTCGTTAATAAGAACTCTGATAACAAGAATTCCCGCTTGAACTTTTTTCAAGATTTTGGTTGGTCAGCTACTCAGTCAGCACTAAATATATACGGCTATAACGAACTCTGTTAATACGAAAGTACGGATAAGACGAACAAATATTTAAAATTCTAACTTATTTTTACGAATTTGCTGTTCATAACGGTGTCTTTTTCCTCCCCCTTGAATTTCGTTTTGTTTCACGCAAAACATCAATCGCTAGTTGACTCCATTTTGGGAAGTGATAATAGTTTTGTCCAATTGCACAAACGCGAAGGTCAAGGACGAATGAAAAGAAAATACCGTATACCGGTAGGCTACGATTTTTTAAAGTTTCAGTCCAATTTCTCTCGTCCGTTTAATAAGAACTACGGTTAATACGAACATTTATAGCAGTCCCCTTAACCCTTCAAGCAGCATGAACGTATATAAACGTCAACAACGATGTGGCCCAAGTGGAGCAACGACGTATATATACATTGAAACTTTTATGGGGAAGTGCGGGTCGAAAAATGCAATTGTCGGCCAAAATATCGACATGAGAAAAGCTTAAATTCGCTACCTGATATGTTGTGCAACGATTTCTGTAAACAAAACGTTGTTACCGATGTCTATAATTTAAAAAAAAGCACTTAGTTGAGTGTAGTGTCACTAAAAACTGCAAAAATGTGGTGTTCGTTATTTTTTTCCGAAGTTCAAAAGCAAAAACTTGGTCATTTTCGATCAGCGGTAGCGTTCGAAGCATCTTGGGTTCATTGAAAAGCCAAGAGGAAGAGTTCATCTTGGGCGCCGCCATCTTGGGTTCATTGAAAAGCTGGAATTCCCCTCTATCCGGGCCTGTCGACACATTTTCTGTTTCCAGCTGCATTTCCAAAGGAATTGAAGATCGTCTTCCCCCATTGGCCAATTGGCACCACGTGACCGGTTTGGCGCGCTCTCATTGGCTGACGGGCGATTTCACAATGGTCGCCATAGCGCGCTTCGGATTTCACGTGAGCGCTTGTGTTGAGTGTTCGCTGTTAAAACTCACGAGAAACATGATGTTTCACAACATTAAAAAATTAAAACCGCAGCTGCGATGCACGACTAAATTGGAAAAGGAGCCTATAAACCGTCACACTACCACTTCTACCACTTATCAGGTGGGAACAACGATTTTCATTCAGCAACCATATCTCGTGCTTTAAATACAAACATATTTAAGCATAACTTGTCTGTACCTAAATACCAGACCCCAAAATGGCGGCTATCAATCTTCAACCTAAATTCTGCGATAGCTGAAATACAAGCTACAAAACCGGGCATATTATTTGGAAAGACGTAGGACACACAATGGAAATCAATAACACAATCCTCTTCCTCCCCTCTCCCTTCCTCCTTTCCTCCCATCCCCCCCAAAAAAGTACCTTGTAGGTTTATTTAATGCGTAATGGTAACAGACGCATTGTCTCCTCCACTCCCAGCTGCCCAATCTTTTTATTTTCGAAAGAGCAGGGCTAACGACGCACTACATACAAATTCTCCGTTCTGCTCCTCTCCCCTCCATTCCCAGTTTATCGCTTTAGCTTAAGCGATCCGTACCGTGTGAAAAATAACTTCTTTGAGCATGACGTCATGTACGACTTACTGCCGAGATGACCGCGCAGAGCAAACTGGTAGTCGAGGCAACAATGTGCCTATTTCAACTTTTCGAGAAAACGTGTCAGTTTCATCTTTTGGCCAAAGAATTGACACCCCTCACCACCCTTACCTTCCCTTGCTGCTGGTTCTTTTTTTTTTCTAAAGAGCAGGGCTAACTGATGCACTGCCCCATACATGGGCACTTGCCATTCATGCCCTTCTCCCAACTCCTTGTTTCTTATTTGCTAAAACATCTTGAACTGTCGTCTCCCTTCCGGTGATCCGCAAGGACCGTCCAAGACCCCCCAAGGGAAGGTGAATACCGCCTGTCCCCTTCCGTGTCGGAATCAACCCGCATCTGTCGGCCCACCCAGCACACTACAACCACAACAACGCCTTTTTCATCCGGTTGTAAAACGAAAAGGAGACAGCCTGACGTACGCCAGATGTGGAAAAAGTTCTCGACCCCGCCACGGCCACCCTTATGCCACTTCCCATTGTCCACAGCCAGAAACGAAAGAACGGAATTAGTCGAACTGACTAACTGCCTCATTTGCCCATCAGCCACAAACACAGTTCCCGTCTCCTCTTTTCCATGCTTTCGTGTATCACAAAAACAAGGAGAAAAATGGAAACGACTCTCCGCTTGAAATGAAAAGCTCCCACAGCCTAGCGACATCCTCGGCGCTCGACGACCTCGTCCTTCCGTCAATGCACGCCACAGCACTGTCGTTCTCCACGAAAGCACAACTGACAGCAGCGCCACTTGCACATCGGCACTCCTTGGAACCTCTCAAAATCCGATCCAAAGCCTCAAGCGTTCTTATCACGTGACTCCTTTGTCGCCACCTTTTCTTGACCTACGTAGCATTCTGCAAATCCAGACCCTTCAAGCAGTCTCCACAATGATGAAGATCAAAAAACCTACAGATCCTGGCTCCAAGGGGGAAAACGAAAACGCTGTGGCTCCCGATATCGTTCCATCTCTTCCCATCTAGGTATCCACACACCGTAGACAGTTAAACGCGGGCCAGGAAGAGAATCCGTCACGGCCTGGCACGAACTCCGCTACGGCCATTTCCCGCCACTCACTACCCGAAACGAAAGAACGAATTCACAACCAACCGCATCTTCCAAATTCAGAAACGGTCGCTTTGCTCCCGCAAGCCGCAAAATCGCCAAGACTGTCATCTCTCCACGGTTTCATCTGCCACGAAAACAAAGAACGGAATCTGCTTTCCGCTTGAAACGAAAGTCCATCCGTACTCAAGCCACGTCCTCTGCACACAACGACCACATCCCTCCTGCCACGTACGGCACAGCGGACACATTCTCCACGAAAGCATCATTGACAGTAGCACCACTTGGGCAGCGACCATTCAAAGCCTCGAGTGTCCTTGGTTCTCGCCTCGATTAACCACGTGACCCGATAAACGTCACATTTGTTCTTCTCCCACGAAGCATTCTGTGGATCCTGATTCACCAGGCAGTTTCCACCATGGGAAAGGTAAAAAAAAATTAAAAAAACCATGTCCAAAGACATTTACGTCGTTCGCACTCCAAAATATCAATGACCCAGGCTCCTGTAACTGTCCTGGCCTTTCAAACCATAGCAGGTTGGTCTCCCACAACAGCGTGTGACTGTACCACCGACTTTGGGATCTTTACACGAACCCGTGTTACATTTGTTAAAATTCTTTTCTTGGCATGGAGACAATTTGCCTCCAGTCAGTCAGCCTTTGCCTTCAGAAAGCGCCAAGCTTTAAGCTCTTGCCTCAACAAGGAAGAAACTTAAGTTGAGTATAGGACCCTCCACTCCCAGACTAGACTCCACTCCTCACACCATATCCAGGCCGCCGAAGACCCCAGACAAAACTCCTAGTCTTCTAATCCAGCCACTCCACTCATGAGGACCAACAGTCACACTAGGAACTGAGCCTCAAGCCTTCATGGTCTCTTCTAGACAACCACGACCAGCCAGTCGGGTATGTCACTAACACCATGACTTCTCAAACAGGTCCTCACCAGAATGTCGCACTCGTCGAAATGAGTCGTCCTCTTTACATAGACTACACAATGCTCGATTCAGGGAAACTACCGATTTCGGCTTAAATCTGACTTGAAAACAAAAGCAACCAGCAACAAAATAGCTCTTCCCCGATGAACCCGAACTCCTTATAGTCACAACTCACACGAATCGTTGCAAGCCTGCACCCCACAACTAAAACCAGGGAAGGTGCCCTTCACGGGACACAAAGAACCACTCGACGAAAACAACTAATCTTCAAATTAAACAGAATCTTAAACTATTTAAACCTTCCTGCCCTTTCCATCATCATAGGAAACGAACCGGAAGTCAAGAAGCCCGATCCGTGCGCTACGCTTCCACTTGGCACGGTCTCACATCGACATTCGAAAAGGAAGAAAACTACTCTTCTCGCCCACCAACTCACAATTTGGGGAAAACCTCCGCTGCAATGGTATCCCTCTGGATTAAAATGTCAATCAAAGCAGCCTACTTCAAAGATAGCACGTGCAAGTACACAAACCTAATGAAACTAGAAGTCTCAGGAATCTCCTCATCGTGGGCCCACCACAGCGGAAGTATTCCCAAGAGCAGCATCCTGGAGACAACCAACAACTCTTGACTCCACTTCCTTGGGTCATGTCAAGTAAAAGGAAAAGACCACACTAGCTGGTACCACAAGTCACAGCCGGAACTGTGGTCAAGCCCCCTTAAGCACTCAGAACGAAGCAGAAGCAAGTCGTCCATGACGGCAGCAAACCAACCACTGATGGAAACAAGAAAACCGGTCAAACCAAAGAAGACAATTCCTGTCTCATCAAGGTTCTGGTAAAAGTACGAAATTTTTTCAAAAATGTGCTGGGGGATAGCCTGCGTGCATCCCAGGGCGGCCCGTTAAGGCGGTGCCCGCCACCTGTCATTGACGAGGCCTACTGTTAATGTTAAATTAACAGGTTAAGATGTTTTGGCAAATAAGAACATTTTGACGGCCCTCAGCCCGGTAGACTAAAAATGGTTTCTTTTTGCCTAAAACATACTTAACCTTATCCCGCCCTGCCTCCCCTCTCGAGTCACCGCCTGACAGATTGAGAGGAAAATAAATGACAAGAGCGTCCCCGTTCTCGCTTTTATAATGAGGGCTGCGCCGCACTTGCGCAGTAGGGCAGGCAGTTGCACAACTAAGAAATCTCCAGGGAAACATCACATGGGACAGTGTCATACTAAATTAAGTTAAATATGTTTTGGGGAAAAAGAAACTATTTTTAGCCGGGCTGAGAGCCGGCAAAATGTTCTTCCCTTTGGCTTGAGCAATTTGTACCGTGTGAAAAGTAACTGTTCTTCGTGCCTGACTTCATTTAAGACTTGCTTCGGACATGACCGTGCAGAGCAAATTGTTAGTTACGGCAACAATGTGCCTATTTCAATTTCTTTACAAGGCAACAACGTACCAGTTTCAACTTCTTGCTAAAGAATTGACACACTCAATGCTCATTGTAGGGATTCCCCTTTTGCTAGGAGACTTTGGTTTATAATGTAAGATTTCTACTTTGATAGTATGTTAACTGCACATTTTAGGTTTTTTTTATTTATCAAAAATGCTGTTAAACCAGCATCGATCGGGGGAGGGATCGATACATTTTTTTCCATTAAAACTGTCAACAAAACACATTATTCAATAAATTTTGTTACTTAAGAATTGGGTGTTGGCACCACAGCACTATAATACTAGATAACGCCTCATAAGTACCCGAGAAACCAGTTGATACCGGCTCCGGCTGAAAAAAATTTCTGGTACCTTCCAACATTAACTCCCATGCAGCCAGGTATCGAAGT
Source organism: Lithobius niger (assembly GCA_023313725.1). Lineage (NCBI taxonomy): Eukaryota > Metazoa > Arthropoda > Chilopoda > Lithobiomorpha > Lithobiidae > Lithobius > Lithobius niger. Next base: position 29,208 of record JAHWFP010012138.1, on the reverse strand, counting down.
AGTGTCCTTTTTACTTTTGAGGGAAAATGTACGTTAAAAGCATGTGTACGCTTTTACTTTAATATGTATAAAAATATCCCTTGAATATCCCTTGTGATGCATATGGTCGAAACGTATGTAATTCACAAGAACAACCGTTTAAACGAGCTAAAACTTGGAAGGCATTTCACAAGAAGCACTCACCCACACAAACATCAACAATTATCGAACAAGTATATCAAAACTAGATTTGAAGGCATTAAGAGATGGGGCACAAGCAACGTGAAAGGGAAGGGCATTCCAGGCATGGAGAACCCTTTCCGTAAAGAACTGGAAGCAAAATTTAGTCCGGACCACAGATGCAAAAAGGCCACGAATAAAATTAAAATTCGGTGAAAAAAAAAGGTTAACCTTAAGGAGGTTATGAGTAAGTTGGTAAGTAAGGAACCCACGAATACCAGATGAAAAATTCAGCCCGCGAAAGTACAATTGTGATGTATGATCCTCAGTTTAAAGAGCCCTGTGCTAGGGTAAACTCTCTAGTAATGGACACTTTTTACCAAACTCTCTCTTCTTAATTTATTTTCTCAACTTATTTTTGCAATAACATAAAAATGTATACCTCTTTTCAGGGGTCGAATTTCCAAATTTTTATCCGGGTGCAAATTTGCACCCCAAATCTGTTGCTGGGATGCAAAAAAAGTCTTTGGAGTGCATTACCAAAATGTAAACCAACAATGTGGTCTCCTATTTTATAGCCATAGAAAATTTAAATTTGAATTTCGCTATTCAACTGAAAAACCTATACACATAGTTTAATCAAAAGTAGTAAAAATTGGAGTTTAACTAATTTGAAAGGAATGGTGCCACAGGAAATCTAATTTCCAAGCTGTTTAAAATGCCACAAACCGCAAGTCTGTAGCTTGTGCGGTTCAAAAGTTATGGAAAATTCAACTTTGGTGTGCAATCTTGCACTCCACGAGTTGCTTCTGGAGTGCAATTTGCCCCTGTGCATCCGAATATTTCAACCCCTGTCATTTACAGCTAGAAGTGTGTAGTTTTGACATCCCAAGTTTGCAATCATAACACAATTACTTTTTTTCAAAACATTACTTTATGTCAAAACTTGCACAATGCCTTAGTAATGGACACTCTTGGGTCAGAAATGGACCCAGATTGCATCAGTAATGGACATCACAAAATGCATACAACTTCGCTACAACTTTGTATCATGCTGCTTATTACAACTAGAGCTAGGCCAGTTACTTTCTAGACCTATACTTGGCAATTTCAGGGACAGCATATATACCAGTAACAGTTCTAACTTGCTGGGGGAGGAGTGATGGGCTCTTCAGATACCAGATGATGTCATCTGGCTCCGGCCATTTCCAATTATATCCGGACATGGACATCACTTTTACTTCTGCATCTCCTTTCTCATTTAATGCTTGCACTAATCCAGGGAAATATTCTTCTTCATATGTTACAACCACGTAACTGTCGACTGTAATGGTTTCATCGTGTCGTCATAAGACAGTTCATCCGAGTCCATACTTGTTTCTGAATCACTGATGACAACTTTCTTCACCTTCTTGATTTTTTTTTTGCTGCAGGCTTGCTTGTTTTCTTTGCCTTCTTGGTTTTTACTCTGGATGGCCCAGGTTGTGATTCACCAGTTACCTCACTTTTGTTAGGAGTAGGCCTAGCGCTTAGTTTTCTTTTTCTTTCTTGTTGCTCATAGTGTTCTCGGCACTTTAAACAACTGGCAGTAACTGTCGTTTTCGTTTTGGTTTTACATTATCTGGGGTCTTACGGTAAATGAGGCACTTCTTAAACGTAGTCGATACGGTGTAGCCTTGTGATATTCTACTTGAGTATGTTGACAGTTTACTAGAGTACGTTGACAGTTCACTAGAGGGTAAGTCGTTTGTTTCAGAACCTGATTCCTCCCGTTGTTTTGAACCCTGATCTTAGTTTTCTTCGTGGCCGGAACCGGCAGCTGTACAGGTTCATCAGTTTTATGTTTAATTTGGGTGAACATCGTCTCGTTCTTGGCGATTTGTCATCCGGGGTAGATTTGTCATCCGGGGTAGCTTGCTGAAGTTTTACTGAAGCTTCAACCTTAATGGTCTTCCAAACTTAAAAAAGGTGTGTGGATTCTAACTCTCCATTCCAGTCTAAGTCTTCATCAAATGCAGCTGCTAGCTGTGGATGGTGTACAACTCTGTTCTTAATGCATTTTGTGTAATCCATACTGGCGTCACTAAATGGATACAGACCACATACTCTAAATCCATTTGAGATGGACTTTGCAGTTGCATACTGTTCAAAAACTGTAGCAAGCAGTGGCACAAATATCTTCCGAGTAACCTCCAAAGGAAAATTGTCAAACTTCCATTTCTTTACGTTGGCTTTCCAGCCGGCTTTAAGTGGCTTAAACACACCAACATCAGCCGGTTGCAAAATGTGAGTTGCATTTGGGTGTAGAGTCACAAGAACAATTTTGTTTTGATCGCAAAGTTCACTCACATGTTTTGTTAAATGCGTGCGATGTCCATCAACAAACAATATTACACGTAGTTGAACATTTTCTTTCTTCAAATGTTCTATGAAATGGTTAGGTATGTACTCATAAAACCTCAGCATTCATCCATCCTGAATCACACCTGCCAAGTGCGTAATGTTCGGTAACTGAGGCCACAATTTCTTTTGGCAATTTTTTTGTATGGGTATATAATCATGGGTGCAACATATTTCCCATCCGCTGAAAACATGGCCATTACAGTGACTTGTTGCTTTTCATCGTTAGCAACAGCTTCGTAGAAGTCTTCAGTCTTGTAATCCACAGGGCCAAGAACTTTTCCCACTCTTAGGGCAGAACAGAAAGCTGCTCTCGTCAGCATTGAAGATATGACTTGGTTTTTCTGTAATACTCAAGAGGTTTTCTTCTTCCAAGTGAGTTTTAACTTCCTTCAACCATTTTTGTATGCCCTCTTTAGAGAAGGCAGCCCTGGCTTTTGTCACAGTCTCTGCATGTTTTTCTTTGATTGTTGGGTCTCAGAAACGTTTGAAACCCAAGTCCTACCAGGACGCCCATCTTTAAAGAGAGTCACTTTTCCAGTTTCAAGTAAAATTTTCTGCACAGTACTTAAAAAATTTGCTCGGTGCACTGGAAATCCCTTTCTGGCCATTTGTAGAATCCATATTTCTAATACTACTTCAGCCTTCATTAGTATTGTGGTAGGCCCCATTTTTTGTTCACTGGGAACCTTCCCTGATAGTTTGCGAATTAAAGACGATCTGGGTACCCCAGACTCAATGCTTGCTTGCTTTCTTGGCCATGCCGTAGTGCACAGCTCGCACTGCAGCTTGCATTGCTTCGTCATGATAATTAAAAAAATGTCTGGTTTTAAGTTTTTTGTTTGTTTTCAAACCTGGCCCTTGTTTAGTCAAACTCGCAGACACTGTTGACTGCTTCATTGTTCTTCAAAGGAAAATTAAGCTCTAGAACGAAAAGGAAAATTAAGCTCTAGAATGAAAAGGAATATTTACTTTTTAAAATTTAGCCTAATAGTTAGGCCAAAACATAATGGAACGGTTGTCAAATAGCTTAGCATGGCTGCCTTAGTACAGCTACATTTGCATACAATTTCAGTTTCATGGTGTCCATTACTAACACTCAATCTGTTCAGTAATGGACACCACAGATGACCACTTCTGAAACCTGAATGGAATTTGCAGTGTCAGTAATGGTCCACCCCCCCCCCCTCTTAAGCCTAAAGTAGTGGTTTGGAACTTGCAATAACAACTTCAACATTAAAATTAGACTTTAGCTCATCCCTTCAAACTTAAACAATTTTGTATTAAACTGTCTAGCCACTCGATTAATTTGGATTCAGTAAGTTATGTCCTTATTTTCAGCAAGTAGAAAATGTGGTTTTTCAAGTTCTTGTCACAGCAGCCATTTTTTTCCCCTACAATGCTTTGGTTCACAGCAGCCAATAAAAAGCCAGATACCAACCTAGGACCGATAGAAATCGGGCTAGCATTTGAAATAAAGTTGGTAAACACAGAACAAAAAGCATCTTTTATGAAGAATTAGGCCTAAAGTGTCCATTACTAGAGCGTTTACCCTAGATGAAAGTAATGTGCCTCACCTGACATCACGACCAAAATAATCTTTACAATTAAATTCAAGAACAGCGGAATCAACTTTTTTTTCTAAAGACGGCGGAAGATCTCCTTAACAGTCTGTTCGTGGTTTCTCGATTGAGAGGCCTTTCTTCTCGCCATTAACCCTGCAGCCTTCTCGGCACGTTTTTTCCACCGATGTTCACCTAGCTTCCTTACTATGACCTACTCGTGTGGAAGTCATAGACTGACGGCCTCCATCTGTATGGCTCTTGCTGCCACACTGTCCTCAACTTTGCTCATAATAATAATGTCAATTTACCCTGCAAGTACGCAGGGATGGAATCGGAAGGGGAGTGAGCCACTAACACCAATCCAGGATGAAAGTTAAGAACGAGAAAATCGACGGGCCGTTTGAGAAAAGAGGGTTTGAGAAAACCCAGGGCATTCCAAATGTGAGCCACCCTCACAGAAAAATTCTTTCTACAATCTAGGCGAGCGGAGGGAATGGGAAGTTTCCAGCTATGTCCCATAGTACGGGCAATGGTCGGGGCCAGATCGAAAAAAGGTAAAATGACAAGTTGCTGGTGAAGTATCTGATAGGTTAAGATAAGGTCGAATCTCGTCCTTCGAAGTTCGAGTAATTCAAGTCCAAGAAGGTCGAGACGAACATGGTAAGGTTTGTCACGGAGGCCTTAAGAGTCTCTTAGTGAAGCGTCTCTGGACAGCTTCAATCGAGTCAATATAAAGAAGATAAGGCGACCAAACAGGAGTTGCATGTTCTAGTATCGGTCGGACAAATACTTTAAATGCCCACACGTGTCACGTTATTTCCCAATTTGAAGCACCGATTTGAAGGTCCGATGAAGGACCCCACACGGTACTGCACGTAATGAAGAGAACGTATTTTCAATTTGGACCCTCTAAGTACAGTTTCGAAGGAAGGCGGCTATCCTCTTTTCGAGATCACCCGCAACACCACAGGCAGCAACTTTTAGTAGTAGCTTTCTATGTACAACACATTTAAATTCCTTTTTGAAGTTGAAGTAAATTGTGTCAGTATGGATGCCCAGATCCAAGGCACTTGACCAGCAGTCAAGGACGAGAAGGTGGTGTGTTGAGGATCTGTTTGGCCAGCAGTCAAGGACGAGAAGAAGGTGGTGTGTTGAGGATCTGTTTGGCATAAAGCCAAACTGGTCGTCACCAATCACGGAATTTGTCTTAAAAAACACGAGTTTATCATGGATTATCGACCCCATAATTTTACAGGCAGTATAAGTAAGGGCAATAGGCCTATAGTTGGAGGGGTCAGAAGCAGAACCCTTCTTAAAAACGGGGATAATATTAGCCTGATGCCAGGCAGAGGGCAAAGCACCCTGCGAAAAGGAAAGTGAGATGATTTTGGTAAGAGGGTACCCAATTTCCACAATGCTTTTAATGAGGAAGGCCGAAAAGCCATCAGGGCCAACGGCTTTACTAGGATTTAGTTTTTTTAACTGCCACACACACTGTCACACTGTCACTGTGTCCTGGAGAGTGAAGGGGATTGAGCAAGAGGAAGAGTCCATTGAGGCGGTCAGTCGGGCGAGAAAGGTCACCATTATCAAAGATAATATTTGCGGCGAAGACTCCCCCCCCCCCCCCCCCCGAGTCTCTGCCTTGGAGACATTCATCGCTGACAACTTTTTTAGTGTGTTTTTCTCGCCGTTCGTCCACCTGCATTCCTATTTCACTGTGGCTCACACGACCGGAAGCAAAAGACAAGACTGCCACCCTGTACATGGCTTTTTCCCTCCGCGGCCGTCTCACCGTCTTTCATCCTGATGCCGAGCAACTTTAACAACGAGACCGCCATTGCTTCGACAATCGTCACACCGGCGCCGACCAGGCTGTCTTCATTCAGCTGCCGCTGTCACTAATAATTCACCATCTTTAACCTCAAATTCATGAACTTAAATTAGGCTTCTACTGCCAGTCAAGTATGCAAACAAAGGCTAACAACTTTAACTGCCTTACCTTCTCGTCTTTCGTCTGATCGATATGCTGTTTCCTGACAACTGGAATCAAAGTGGCATTCGACAGACACTCTTTGCAGAGACAACACTGTGTCTGTTCATGTTTGAACTCTACCTGCATAAGACAGTTTTCTCATCAACAGGGAATTTCATCTTTTCCTTGGTTTGGACTGCAGTTCATCCATCAATCCTCAACATCGTCAGTTCATCTGCAGCTTTTCCAAGTTTAATGTGGAAACCTCACCATTAGCCGCTCAGTTACATTACCAGCGTTTTAATTGAAAGAATTCTCAGCTCAGCCATGAATAATGAAATGGCTGTCAATCTCGTTCATTCTTATCATCGCTCTGCCACCTTCTTGGTGTTTACATTTTTACATCTCGTGCTCAGTTTTTCAGACACATTGCGCGGCAGCTGACGATAACCACAACCCAGTTTTGCGCGGGGCATGTCTTCATTTCCACCTGGGTACATGACTAGACGCTACCATCCCGGTAAGATTTCTGTGTCCCCAACTGTTTCTGCTATTCACATCTTTGACACGACCATTCTTCTTGACTGTCCTGTCTAAAGTCCTAGACTCACGCTCGTCCCACATCTGTGGGCAGATAAAATAGATTACAGCTTGCCGTCATAGTCACTTGCCAGGCATTAAAATTAATTACGCATCGCCTGTTTCTGTTTGCCGTCTAGAAATATCGATTACCTGTAAATTTCAGGTAGCACTGAAGTTATTCCATAAAAATCAATAAACGTGGGGGTAACCATATGTTAACTCAGATTAGCTGCAGACAAATTTGTTTCCGACAATTGGTGTTGCAGAAAGCTCTGCCTCTGGGCAGCTTGGTAACCTAAGTGTGCACCCATCCTATAAAAGTGCTTAGGCACGAAAGGTTTCCATCTTTAGGGTTCCTTTAGCGACCGCTTTGTGCGCATCACTCCTGATCGTCTCGTAGTCTTTCATTCTAAGATTCTTTCGTTCATCAGATTCTTTCATTCAACAGATTCTCTAATGAAGCCCTTTAATCCAGACCTCCAGGCAAGATGGGAAGATCCAAAAGATGAAAAATTGACACAATACCACCACAGAAAAAATCAATCAACATTGTTTCTTAATTTTCGGGGGAAAGTCTATTCTACATCATCAGAAGTTAACGGAAAACATTGGAAATTAAAAACGTTCACATGTTGGCTTTCGTTAGAGCAGAGACCCCTCTCGCCCTTTGGGGTCTTTTATAGGAGGGCGCATGCACACTACGGGTGAGGGAGCTGGCTGGATTTTAATCAAAAGTAGGAAATTGCATTTGTGAGTAAAAATGCTAAATTTGCAGGTAATGTACATTATCTTTATTAGCAATAGAAACAGAAGTCAGCTGGTGTGGGCCGCCAATTCTAACTAAATTATGGGTGCAAGCAAAAAATAATTACGTGAAAACAAAAAAAAGAGAATGCCATTCTTGTAAGCCTCATGATTTTTTTAAAAGGACCTAAAGTTACGAAGTATAACAGTTTTTTGTTTTGGTTCTCTTGGTTTTTTTCTAAAATATGTAGCAACCCTGCTTCAGGCTCAAGTACCAGTTAACAGGAAGGTTTCTTTTTTGTGTGTATTAAGTGGTTGTAAAACGTTATTCCCAACAAATTGACTTCCCATCCGTCATTTAATCGTCAGGTCAATAACTGCCATTAAACTACTAATTTTCTCACAGGTGGTGAAATTGCACACAAAACTGGGTAAGCCCATCCCTTCAACAGAACCAGTTGTGGTGACAAACAGTTCCAACGCTACCTCTACTGCAGGTAAATCTACCAGCACTTCGACAGTTATGCCTTCAACCACTTCAGCCAAGACAAGTGTCGCAGCTGATTCTGCTACAAAGAAAGTGGTTGCAACTCCTAAGATCACTTTTGTTGGTAAGGATATCAGTTTTTATTTTAAAGTCAATTCGTTGTGACGTACTTCCAACTTAAAAAGACAGGGATGGCTCTGATGACGAAAAATGAGAAAACCAAAGAAAAGTGACCTTGGCTCAACCATCTAAACAAAGTAAGGTCATCTTTTGCAGCATGCATTGTGGTTCAGAATAGGTTTCAAGGAAGATGTCCTGTTGTCGGTTTTGTCTACTGTCTGGCACAATCAAAGCATTTAGCTGTGCTCTAGCGCCATCCCTGTTAGATGTACTACAAACCTATGAATTCTTTGTGCCTACTCTATTGCAAAGTCTTTGCATGTTACTATAACAGTTAAAGCCGTACTTGTAAGTGTAAACCTAAGAATGTTAAGACCTGTCCTGAAACTCGTATCGTCAGCTCGCCAACAAAATGAATCTTGGGAGACTCTATTGACTATGTCAAATCTTCTGTCCTTTCACTGCTTATTTTACCTGCTGCCTTCCTATTTAGCACTTACTATTGTTGCAGGTGGTTCTAAGCTGATGACAACTCCAGCTGCGAAGGATCTAAAAATTGAAAACAATGAAGATAAAGATGATTTGTCAAAAATGGACGACAAGCCAGATGTCCAACCAGTTGGTAAGATCACTCCCCGTTAGAAAGTAGTGCTTATGTTGGGCTGTTTTACAATGGTGGTTTCTATAGGCCAAGATTACATTGAAGAAATTAAAAACGATGAAGGCAAGGTGATCAGCTTTCAATGTAAACTTTGCGAATGTCGCTTCAATGATCCCAACGCAAAGGAAATGCATATGAAAGGAAGAAGACATCGGTTGCAGTACAAGGTACAATCTTAACTCAAATAGGTATTTAATTAATGTGATTTCGTCTGATTGAATACATTTCAATCTATTTTCGAGAAATTATCTAATGGTGCTAATATCACGCCAGTTGCCTCAAATAGTTTTTGGATTATTTAATTTAGCAAAAACAAATATATTTTGAAAATGGTCCCAGTAAGCAGTCCAAAGTCGAGGCTGTTATGGAAATTCTGGGCTGTGAATCCAAGAAATGTAATACCAAGCATTCTAAAATTGCCCGTCTTTTAAATCTCGAGCCATTTATTTCTTTGACTTCTCTGGTGCCGGTACCAGTGATTTCTTGTTGCTTCTAGAAAATTTACATTACCTGTGAATTTTGGCATTTGTTCCTCGAAGTGCTGGTGTTTTCCCAGATGTTTTCCGGTTGCTTGTAGCCGCCAGCTCGATAGCCCGATGACGCTTGCGTGGGCGCATCTCTCACTATACCATAAATCGTGTATTAAAAGCCCAGTTGAAGCTAAAGCCCACCCCCTAAAATGCTGAAAAATCAAAATCGTGAAATAGTGGAGTTAAAGCCCACCCCTCAAATTGTCGTTTTGCTTGCTATGTTTACTGGCCCCTTCTCCCTCCCTGTAGTGATAGTGGACTCGTTCTTTAGCGCCTAGCACCTGCACAAGGCCTGGGCATCTCTCACCTAAGCCTCCTCCCTTCTTCACAGCAATTAAAAGGATGTAAAAATTGGTCTTCATAGATCGTTCAAAAGCTTCGAATTTTCGGTAATAGATGTCCAGAATGGTTAGAAAATTTATAATGCTTGATTTAAAGCCCACCCCTTATTTTTGCCAAATTAACTGTATAAGCCCATGAGCGTTTAATCCACGATTTACGGTAAAAGCGCGTCGGCGCAGGCATCATGTAATGAATTGGCAGGGGAGGGCCCGACCATAAATGTTACCTATGGGCCCAGAGACACTTTGTTATGCCACTGAATTATTACATCTGCAATTTTCTATACCCGTAGGTCACTTATTTATTTTACTACGATTTATTTTACCGATACAGCCACATGTTTATGGCGACCATTTTTTAGTTGTGTTGCAACCGGTATCCGGTTCAATATAATAGCTGGATCCGGATCGCTCCGTATACCGCTTTATCCGGCGCCGGATCCTGATATATCCAGGCTCGGTCGATCCCTAGAAGCAAGCTCTTTCGTAAGAAGGGCTGCCATATGCAGTGGGATACCAAGCTGGGGGGATCCAAACAACTAAAATCCTCAAGAGTAAAGAGACGAAGTGAGCGGTGGTGGTTGCCTGACAGTTAAGCCCCTCCAACTCCAGAAAAAACATACTGTTGAAAATTTGCAAGGATATTGGAATGGTGGATATCCTTTTCTTTAAAATCTAAGGCTGTACCGAACGAGAATTTTTTAGCCGAACCGAACCAAACCGAACAAATCTTAAATAAGCCGAACACCGAACACTTCCGAACCGAACAAAAATGTACCAAACCAATCTTAAACTAAAATGTGGAAGAACTCAGTTCACAGAGATTCATCAAAGCACAAGTTTCTTACCATATGTAGGTATTTTCACATGGACTTGTAAGTCCATAGATGTTGAAAATCTGTTTAAACTTTAAAAATTCTCCACTACTTTTACATTTTCCTTTATAACTTCTGAACCGTTAGAGCTAGGAACTTGTGGATTGGACCAACGGAAAGCTGGCGAAAAAACCTTCAAAATGGTGTATTCAAACATCAAAATCCGTCGATTAAAAGTGGAAATATGTTCGGTTTGGTATTTTGCGTTTGAAAGACCGAACACCCTCTGTTCGGCCATGTTCGGTTCGGTACAGCCTTATTAAAATCTGTGTATGAAATGTAAACATAAACTAATATCTTCTAGTAAGCGATGTGACATTTTTTAATTCAGTTTAACTTGGAATTAAATTGCTATATTTAAATGTTAACCATGTTAGTTTGTCTTTATTACTTAAAAAGATGTTTTCCTTCCAGAAGAAAGTTAATCCTGACCTAGTGGTGGATATCAAGCCCAGCCTTCGTCAACGTAAATTGCAAGAGGAAAAACAGAGAAAGCAACAGTTGAGAGAGGACTTCTGGCGCAGGCGGGAAGAGGAAAGGTGGCGTGAAGAAATGAGGTTCTATTTCTGTGCCTTTTCATACTAACTTTCCCCTCCTGCTTGCCCGCTATATTTGTGCATGTTCTTTGTGAATTTGTTGGGATGGCTTTGGTTCCTTCACTGTTAACAACCCAGTGCCCTTGCATGCATCAAACTACAGTTGTGGGCATTTTGTTAGTTCCTTGATTCAACACTCGAAAGATGGGCCTGGATTTTACGTGCTCCACAACTGCACTCTATCGACAAATGTCGCTTGGCGATATTAAAGCATCATTGATAATTTTTTGTCATGTTTTAGTTTTGTTACTGAGGGAGGGAGCAGCCACCCCCGCAAATGGTACGATATCATTTTGTATTTTTTTAATACATTCAAAGTCCTTCATAATAAAAATCTACTACTGTACTGTATTAGCGTGGTAATGTTGGACCTGTAAACTTACAGGAACTGATCTGCTTGGAATATTTTCAACACCTAACAGTTTGTTTTCCATTTTTGAGTTGCTTTAGAAAATTATAAAACTTAAAATAGCAACCTTTAATAATTTAACTTCTTATTGGTCGACTAAAGCGTAATACTGTAAGGTATTCCGTTACCCCTTCTTTCCCCTCCCCTAAATTCTTTGGTTCTCGGGCCATTTCAGTATCAAAATGGCTAGTCAACCAGCCTTTTTTTATTCCGTCCTAAAGTTTTTAAAGTAAAGGATATTTACCGTTCCAATATCCTTGCAAATTTTCGACAGTCTGGGTTTCTGGAGGCGGAGTGGCTCAGAACGACTGTCATCAGTGTACCACATCACCGCTTACTTCGTCGTGATCGTTCGTCGAAAGATGTGGTAGCCTGATGAAGACAGTAGTTCTCAGCCCCTCCAACTCCAGAAAACCTGACTGTCGAAAATTTGCAAAGATATTGGGACGGTAAATATCCTTTACTTTGAAATCTAAACGTAAAAAACGTAAACATAAACTTGAATTTTCAAATTAAGCGATGTGACATTTTTAAATTAGTTCTGAAGTTGCAAAAGATGGACAATAATATGGCTATTTCAACAATTTACTGAATGTATTATCATTTGGTATTGTGATCTACCGTTCGACCATAAGATAAAAGGTTTTGGTTCTCGGGCATTTTCTACCAGTCCTAAAAATGGCCCGGTTATTTTATATTTATTTTATTATTTTATTATTATTTTAAATTTTATTTTTTATTTCTGTTTGAAACCAAGTAACCGAGTAACTTTAATCATTTTGATTCTGTTCAGATTGTACCTGAAAAAAGTTGCCAGGCAGGGCATTAGAATTTTTTCTTTCGCGGCATTAGTGTTGTTTGGCAAGGTTCAGTACAGATGCAATACCGTAACTGAACCATTTGTGGCTATAAATAATAGTTTAATTCTGCTGATGGGTTAATAGTTTTGCCGATCCCAGTGTAATAGAGGCATTGCTCCTCCAGCACAAACGGCTTGCTTGCCGTTTCATGTACTACACCAACTGGCCCACACTCTTAATCTCTTCTCTTGCTTGGGGGAATTGCCATAAACCCAACGTCATAAAAAGGACTAAAAATTACTAGAAAAAGCAGGATGTATAATTCTAGCAATAGTAGTTATTAAGGGGAGATGCTACTCTAAGAAACTAAAAATTTGGCCAAAATTGTGATTATTAAAAATTGTCCTATTTGTTATTTGTGATGTGTTCCCTACCAGAATCCAAGGTATTATTTGTGAACGAGTTATATTATTTTTAATAAATATTTTTATGAGCCGGTGTTAAATTAAAAAATTACAAAACTCTGCACAAAATGAAAAAAAGAAAATTCAAGCCTTTTCTCAATACTAAGTTTATGCGTTACATGCTTAGTAGGGAAATCAACTGTTTCTAAAGTATTGCTTCTTTCGGCTTGATTTTTTTTGGAGGGGTGGGGTACATAGCCTACCAAACAATAAGACCATTTGAGTGGAGGTGAGGCAAGAGCAAGGTTAATTAAAAAATTAATAAAGTAAAATATTATCAAATTTAATATCTTACGTAAATTTATAAATTGGGCTGGCCCCACATAAAATATATTGGTCTTATTGACAGCCTCTGTCAATGAATTACATGAAGTAAATTTGATTTGAACCAAGTTTTATTTTTTAGTATGGTTTTATGCCCCAAGTAGATACACCAAGTCATAAATCTCTTAAACCACTTTAACCCTTTTAACGAGCGAGTTGAAAAAAAATTGTTGCCGTGCATGGAGCGAGTTTTTTTCGCACCAATGCTGGAGTGAAGCACTAACGAAGTATTTATTCTTGTGAAAAATATCGAACAAGGTGATCTTAAAATTGCTACGGGTACGCAACAGATATTCATTAATGTACACAGAAAAAATCGGATAAATTGCTTTAATAGTTTCGGAGAACCTATTTTTTTAATTACGGGCTGTAACGAACTAAAATTGAAAATCTGTGTTAAGAAAACGCGTCCGTAAGTGTGATAGTAAGGCTAAAAATCGTTTTCCCCACCTGATAAGCGGTAGTGTGAAGGTTTGTAGGTTCCTTTTCCATTTTAGTTCTGCATCGCAGCTGCTGTTTTAATTTTTTAATGTTGGGAACATCATCTTTCTAGTGACTTTCAACAGCAAACTGAACACAAGCGCTCACGTGAAATCCGAAGCGCGCCATGGCGGCCATTGTGAAATCACCCGTCAGCCGATGAGAGCGCGCTAAATCGGTCACGTGGTGCCAACTGGCCAATGAGGGAACGCGATCTTCAATTCCTTTGGAAACGCAGCTCGAGACAGCCTGAAACGGCCTCTTACATTCCATCTGATTGGCTAATGTCAAACGGGCATCGAGAAAATGTGTTGAGAGGCCCGGATAGAGGGGAAATCCAGCTTTAAAATGAACCCAAGATGGCGGCGCACAGTCAAATGGTTCGATCGCTACCTCTGATCGAATATGACCAATTTTTTGCTTTTGAACTTAACAAAAAAGGAATGAACACCACATTTTTGGAGTTTTTAGTGAGACTACACTCAACTAAAGTGTTTTTTAAAAAATTATAGACATTGTTAACGTTTTATTTACGAACGGGTAGCGAATTGTAGCTTTCCCCATGTCGATATTTTGGCCGAAAATTGCATTTTTCTACCCGCACTTCCCCATAAAAGTTTCGACGTATATATACGACGTCGTTGCTGACATATATATACGTTCATGCTGCATAAAAGGTTAAACGTTGTTTTAGCATGAAGAAATCTCTTCTACCTTTACATTTTCTCTCATAGCTTCGTAACGGTTAGAGGTAGGAACTTTTGGTTTGGACCATCAGAAAGCTGGCAAAAAAAACCTTCAAAATGGTGTATTCAAACATCAAAATCGGCCAATTAGAAGTGGAAATATGTTGGATTTGGTATTTTTCTTTTGAAAGGCCAAACACCGAACCGAACACCCTCTGTTCGGCCGTGTTCGGTTCGGTACAGCCTTAGTAGTTATCAAGTCAAGTTTATCTTTCCCCTTCTGGTGGAATGGCTTTGGATTAGGACACTATCGTCTGCAACAATTCTAAGCAAAGTTTCGCTGTGAGAATTTATAAAATAAATAACGAAAAAGGTAATATTGCTAAAAAAAAAAAAAAAAGTGCACTCTTAGGCCACTTAAAAAAAAGGAAGTTTGTTCTCGGGCATTTTTCTCAAGAAATCCGTGAGGGCGGGCGGAATTTTTCTTTTTTTTAAATTTTCCGACCCCTATTTTTCCATACATTTGGTGTATAATTTTCTAGTTTGGGTAAAATAAAGAATATTGCCTTGTAATGCTTTGTACCACGTGTCCACACAATTACCGTAAATCGTGGATTAAACGCCCATGGGCTTATGCAGTTTATTTGGCAAAAATAGGGGGATGGGCTTTAAATCCAGCATATCAATTTTCTAACCTTTCTGGACTTCTATTACAGAAAATTCGAAGCTTTTGAACGATCTCTGAAAGACCAACTTTTACATCCGTTTAATTGCTGTGTAGAAGGGAGGAGGCTTAGGTGAGAGATGGCTTTGTGCAGGTGCTAGGAGCTAAAAGAAAGAGTCCACTACTACTACTTAGGCGGATGTAGAAGTTGGCCAGTAAACATAGCAAGCAGTACTATCTTATTCACATCATATAAATTTTAGATAATTTTTCATAGAACGTCAATTTGAGGGGTGGGCTTTAACTCCACTATTTCATGATTTTGACTTTACAGCATTTTAGGGGGTGGGCTTTAGCTTCAACTGGGCTTTTAATACACAATTTACGGTATATAACGACAAAAATGGCAATTTTATATTTCAATTTCTCAATAAGGGCTGTTTTTGTTCTGTTAACTGCCATTTTGCCGCTTCTTTTCTTTTTATTTCCCAACAAAAAATTGGTGCGGGCGGGCCTGAGAACCAACTTTTTTCTTTTCTTTTCTTTTTGTTCAAAAAGCTACAAACAAAAAGTAGCCCTTGTACGATGCAAGTGCCATATAATTTTCTATATGCCATGCAGAAAAATCATTTCCTGTAAATTTTAGCATTCGTTTTCCGAATGCAGTCTTGGAAGTTTTTTAGTTTAGTGCTGTCCAGCTGCGTAACCCAAGTACACATGGTAAGACTCGCAAGCACACCGAAGGTCTTTTCGCCCTTCGCTAGCTCGCTTTTCGCCTCTCGCATCACCTGCCATCTCGTCTGTTTCGGAATCCTCGCTTTCGTTTTTTTTCCGGCACTTGTTGGCCTGGCTGCATCAACCATGACGTGTCACCAGACTTCGAAGTGGTGGTGTGCTTTTCCTTGGAACCATATACATCGACGGCTCACGGTCACCAGCCTTGTTCGGCCCGGCACCTTCGTTTCCATCATCGTCTCCTAGCACGGCTTCCCCTTCGGGTGTCTGCGTCTGCATCGACTTAACATAACTGCCAGACATAATTTTCAGGCTGGCCAGCTACGCCATCCGTCGTCAAGCCAAGAAATTAAACGAAAAATTTAGAAAACTGACTCAACCTCTCAATCTCGCACTGCCCACCTTCAGGCTGCAGCGCTCCACAGTATGGGTACGCTTTCGTTATCTCGCATTTTCCTTCGTTTTCAAGGTCTTTGCAAGCTGAAAACTCATTGGCATCGATGGCAAGGCTCAAAGGCACACCGAAGGATCCTTCACCCAAGAAGCCTTTTTCTTCGCTGGCCAGCCCTTTGAAGTCCCCGATGTTGTCGTCGGCCCGTCGCTTAAGCCTCCAACATCACCTCCTGGCTCGTCTCCTTTGGAAAATATGCTGTCACCCCATCATTCGCCATGCAGCCCTTCGTCTGAAGACCCCTATGTTGTCTTCCCATCGCCTTCGCCTCCAGCATCACCTTCCGGCTCGTTTGTGTCCTTCGGAATTACCGCAGTCTCCCGAAACCTCTGATCCTTCGCCGAAACCTACGATCGCTGCTTCCACATCACCCATTCCCATGAAATCGGTCGTTTGCTTTTGACAATCCATTGTTCTCAGACCCAACCTTCCCCCGTTGCCTCAGATTTGTTGTCAGCCCGTCGCTTTCGTCTTCAGCTTTTCCTCTCGGAACGGCTTCCCTGTCGGGGCCCCCTCCTTTGCCGCATCATTCATTGGACCCCAAGTTTACTTACTGTGCTTCTCGCGTGGCTTGTGGGTCCCAATCTAGAGAAAATTAAAGTTATTGTTTGCCTGGACCTTCGCAGCGACAGTGTTGGCTACTACAGCGCTCTGCTTAGCCTCGTCTCCCCTTCGTTGACTTCAAACCCGCAGATCGTTTTAACTCAAGATCAGAAGCCATATAATCAACACTATAATACATTCTCTCGGAACGCTATAATACATCCCACCTTTCGCTAACTGTCGTCCTTCGCTCCTGTTTTTTGAAGCGCTTCCCGATTCTCACCCTTCACTGCCAGTCGTTTGCAGCTCGTCTAGACTGTCGCCCTGCACTGTCAGTCATCTGTGGCTCTTCAAGGCTCTCGTCCTTCATTATTGTCATTGAAGTTCTTCCAGACTATCGTCCTTCACGGACTGCCGTCCTTTGCTGCCTGCTGTCAGCTGTTTTAAAGACAAGATCTTCGTCTCAACCCTCGGTCCTCTTCACAGCCATCAACGCCTTATTTGAAGCTTTTCGCCTGATTCAAGCCAAACGTCGACACTTCCTGATCAACCAACTGTTCCAGAAAGCATTCTTTGCCACCTTCCTCTACAATAAGCTGGCGAACAAAGCTGACTTGAACTCTTCCCAAAGCCAGCCCAAACCTTTCCAACTGAAACTGGGATAACTGATCAAGGCAAAGAAATAGCTACAACAACCGTTTCATTGGTGGTAGATCCTCACGCCAGGAAAAGGTAGGACCAACTACCATAGCTCAAGTCCTGTTGCCGTTGCCATTTTTCTTTGCCTGGCACCATACGAAAGTCTTGCGGTAACCAATGACCCACTCCACCTTTCAGGAAAATTAAAATATTTGATCCCTAGCTCAGAAATTCATCTTTCTCGGAGCTTCATTCAACATCGCATCTGCAACAAAAATGGCCCTCACCAGACAGAACGTAACACATAACTCAAGCAAGTTCTTCTGCCAAAAGCCAAACCACACTCTTGCAGAACTCCTCAAAGGGAAAATGGATTCAATGGCAGATCTTGTTCCCTACCGCACATGAATGACCAGACTGCTCCACCATAACTGCATCAACACTTAGGAAAAGCATCGTCAACTAAGGACTCACCTCACACACGAAAACCTCCCGATAGACACTACTTTATGATGGGCAGACATCCTGACCCTTTTCGACACCTTGTAATCAACGATCCAAGAAGCCTAAGAGAGGTTACAGCTCAACCATTACAAAGGACCCAATTCCATCCAAAATTCAAAGAAACTGGTATCAAAGAAACTGGTATTTTTGACAGCCCATCAGAATTGCAGTAAAGCCATTCTAAAACCGACAGGATTCATGACAACCGCTGACGAAGATGAATTTCTATGTGTAACAGGAGGTATATATGAATCCTATCATTCCCTCTTTACCCAAGCTCCTGACCGGCAGCACTTGTATGATCCTCACTGATTCAAGACGTCGATTCCCTTCGGTCCACATGGACTCACCAGTTGTTACGGTTCCCGATTCCTTGGGAATACCTGTCGTAATCGACGATCCCTCAGCGGCCTGCGATCCTCCCTGCCTTCAAGAGGTTCCAGTTTCGGCCTTGGTTCTTTCAACCACCGATTCCTCTCATTGATGGTTGAGGGTGTGCCCAGCATAACCGTGGTTTATTCGGCACTTTCATGGGGAATCGGACTTACTCCGATCCCCATTCCACCGGATCGTGTTTACGATTCCTCTCGATACCAGTCACATCTGTTTCACTTTCTCTGCGACAAGGGCTGCATCTTTGCAGCTTGCTCGTTCCAATCCACTTCGACGATATCGATTCCGGTCCTCTTCCTCATCAACACCCTCTGGTTCGAGACCTTGAGGGGGGGGGGAACCGATATCTACCTCTGCAAGTAACATTACTTACCACTTGCACATTGAGCCTTTTATCTGAACCTGGTTCGGTTCCTCTTGTTGGGGGCTCGGTCCCACCACTGCCAGTGGACTGGAACCGAGCCCCAGCTTATAGCCTTGGGCCCCTTTGCATCTTCTATCAAGATTCTTCCCATGTCGCTATTGCCAGCTGAAAATACGGATTGTTTTGGTACATCGGTTCTTAACACGAACCTTCATCCCGACCTCTTCCACAATGCATGCATCTTGGTCAATCGACGATCGCAACCCCCTGCGCATGTGTCTGCACAGCCTCCGTGAAACAAGGCACCTGCACGATTCAGGACCCTTCCACACCGCGATCCACTCCCATGCACCCAGTCAGGGCCCCGTTTCGAACTACAATCCACCTGCCGTCCTCTCCTTGTCATCGATACATCGGTTCCTGCTTGTCTCATGATGCACCTTTGCTTTAGACGCAACCGACGACTCTTCTCCGACCAGCAACCCTCTGCGCAACCTCCAGCTCGATTCCCTTGTCCAATGACCCTACTTATAACCGTTAGATTCCCGGTTACCATTCTAGTCTGGACCCTTAAACATCATTCTGGCTTCTCGTTTTCCATTGCTCCTTCTACGTTCTGCCAAGCATACCACTAGATTTGCTACGAATTTACTCTTTCTACGTCACAACTTTCTTGTCCACAACATGCACTTCCCGGTTACCTCTATGGTTCGCAATTACTTTTCCGGCTGCCTTTACATAACCTAATGCAACAGTCTCTCCCGAAGATGGGTCTCCGTTCCACCTCCCATGATCCGCTCCTCCGCGTCCCTTGACACACCTGGCTTCTGACTCTGTTCAAATCTTCAAACTCCTAGCGGATCATGAGCCTCTCGACTAGGCAGCGGTTCCCCCTCACTCTTTGCTTCCCACCTTCGATTACGCCCGCAATGGTATGCTTATTTCTTCAAACAGAGCCTCAAGCACGAATCTTGATTTCTACATTATGATCCTTTCTTCTCTACGACGCACACTGTTTATATTGCTCCGAAGTGAAGAACTGTTACCTCTACGGTTCCCGATTACCCTCCGATTGCCGGTTACCTCTACGGTTCCTGATTACCCTCAGATTGCCTAGTCACGCCTAAGACAAAGGGCACTCTCAAAGACGGGTCTTCAATCAGCCCTCCACGAACCCTTGGTTCCCCTTCTACCGCATGAACACGGTTACCTCTTATCAGATTCCCTGTAGCCAACCTTCGCCGAAATGTGACTTACGGTCCCTCAGCGAGGAACACGCCCAATGCAAAGGAAGCTTCTGCCAGAGTCAAATTACAAGTCAAAACTCGCAGAGCTGCTGCTAAAAAGGCTTCTACTCGTGCCATCGGACCGTTTTCACGATCATCTCTAAGCATTCGTTCCGCTCCACATTGTGCTAGCAGTCCTTTATATAAAAAAGTGTGAAACTGACTTCGCCGGTTCCCACCAACCAGCCGTGTCCCTCCGGGGTCCTACGATCCCTTAGTAAGGAACTAGCTTGCACAAAACATTATACAAGACTCAAAGCTTCAGATTATGACCCGCAAGACGGCTGCTGAACTACCTTCATCTCAAGCAGATTTCTCCTTTGGACTTGTCTTTTCGCTCCTCTCTAGGCATCCGATTTGCCCCTGCTCAGTTAGCGGTTCCACTCGCTAGTTTACAAGTTCATAGCTTTATGGACTCTCCACTTCGTACCTTCAAGCGGAAGGCACCCCCGATTACCAGTTACACATCGGGTTGGTTCACTAGCATTCCGACACGACGACAACGATCCACTGATACAGGCACTTCACAAACACCTGATTCTCCTCCAATTCATCTTTTACACGATTCCTGCTCCCTTACAGGAGCTTCTGCCACAAGAGGTGAGCATTCATGATTCTTGTTACCTTCCAGATCCTATTTTCATGATCCGATCTCACCGATCCGATTTCTTCCCATCTGTGATCCTTCTCCCTGCGTCGAGGGAATCGTTCGCGAGTTCCTTTTATACAAACCCAGCAGAAACACATCTTCAAAAAAAAAAAAAAACCGTCTCTTCACGAACCACGAACATTGCAGTTCCCTTGGTTGTGCCATCGATTTCCAATCCACTCGACAACTGTTCACGGTTGCCTGATTGCGTCAGCCACAACAAACAACGCCACCTGCTGCACTCCTTCCAGCAACCCTTACATGTGGAGTTCACCTGTCAGCAAGAGTTCAAGACAACAATCGACGATGGGTATCACCGATCCCAACATCTCCACCGTAGAGAGCATATTACTGCGCTCAGGTTCATACTCAACGCTTCCGCAACGCACCGTCAACCACACAGTTTCGTGCTCCCGTGGTTCCCTCTTCGTCGCGAGAACCTTCTCCCACAGTGATTGCATTACGTAAAGCTGCCCCCATCTCCTTTGCCTTCACCATTCAAGGATCCTTCGATGGCGACGTCAATTGCGCACTCCCCGATTCCCTGCCAATACATCTTTCTGTACTTTTCACATAATTGCTCATATTTGACTTCGTCACCCAGTTCTTATGAAGGTTCGATTACCACCATACACTTATGCAACGATTCCCTTCTACACCGACTCCCGGTTCCCTCATTATACAGACTGCAAACGACGTGACACCATGCGAATCACGATGCCTCACCCTGCTAGTTCTACATGCATCATGTACATCTACATGTTTCGTTCAAGTTTCTTATGATTTATTACTTGTTCTACCTTGTCCCCCGCAGGTTGTAGGACTCCTTACTGCGAAAGCTGCTATGTCTCCTGTATCCACTCTGAAAAATGATTCCCATACAGTTCGCACCCTTCGCCTCCCACGCATACGATACATTCGATTCCGTACCTCTTCTTTCTTATGTTCCGTTGGGGGTATGGCTTTGGTCGTAAGTTGTCTTCTCCGGGACTTGGTCGTTGGGGGCACTGGCTCGTAAGGCGGGATACGCCAACCTAGCTGTCCTCCTAGGTGACGAAGTCTGCTATAAAAACGAAATGTATATTTCATCGGCTACAAAAAGACTAAAATACCAGGGCCTGCACCTGGTTGATTTTAGTTTTTATTGTCCAACTGCAAATACCGGCCAGCCTCCCCTCCATTCGGGAAATAATGTGGTTCGGCTTGCGCAGTCTGCTTATATAGACTGATAGCTAACTGATAGCTACAACAACCGTTCCATTGGTGGTAGATCCTCACCCCAGGAAAAGGTAGGACCAACTACCAACCTTCAAACTTCTTGGGAAAATAAGCTCAAAAGGGGGGAAACTGCTATAAAAACGGTAATGTATGTTTTCAGTTAAGCAATAAAAACAAATCAACCAGGTGCAGGCCCTGGTATTTGTAGTCTTGTTGGCCATGTGACTTTTTCCGTGACATGACAAAAACTGGTACTTGCAGTGAAGTAGTTACCAAAAGTATCCATTTTTCTGTTAAGTTGAAGGTTTACCAAGTAAACTGGAATTGATTTGCCTTAAAAAAATTCCCATCTGCACACGCAAACGATGTTTTCGGTGAACGGATTAAAAAAAACCCCAATACTCTTATTCCTTCATCTCCACTAATTTTTTAGTTGTTGGTCTTGTATCGCCCAATTATATTAACTGGTCTGATCAGTTCAAATTACGCACAGGTACTGTCGAGTTTTATTACAAAGGGCTTTGACTGTAACATCCCAGTTTCTTGCACCACTGCAACAAAACATTTAAGTTTTTGTTTGGACATTTTCTGAAAAATAATGGTCGATTCCTGTTCAAAATTGCACTGTAAAACTTGGGCCTACCTTAACGCGAGTGTAGTGCCCAGCTCGCTGCAGTCTGCCTACTATTACGTGTGTTATTTGCCCGAGACTGAATGAAAATCCACTGGGCATTAATTCTTTTCCAAAATGACCTTGTCTGTTTTGTAGTGGCGGACAGATATTCGAATCTTTAAAAACCAAAAAAAGCTTAAAAGTTCTTAACGGAACTCCTTATGTTTATGGTTTGGCAAACCTATCACGTTCATTGTAAAAAAAATAGTGTGAGCAGTGCTTCTCGTGTCAAAAATTAATTTAGGTTGCACCATGTTGGTCAGACGTTGCTTCCTGTAGTTCTCCCAGAAAAATGGGCTGGAAAATTTTGTTTGCATGACATGTTAAGTGCTGTGTGGTTTTAGAATACTTCAGGTTTGCATGCTTAAAAATACACACGGTAAATTAATTATTTCCAGGATGATGGAAGAAGAGGAACGTCTCTACTGGGAAGAACGTAGACGATACGAAGAAGAAATGGAATACTACGAATGGTATCGTCGCTATGGTCGTGACGCTCGTGGGATGCCGCCACCACCTCGCCCATTCCCTGCTCAACCACCTACTGGACCCCCTATGGTAAGAAATCTGTAAGGGTAAAGGGATAACCCTGTTGACGACGACAAAAGATTTTCAAGCACTGAACAAAAAAAAACTTATGGCAATGACTTCTGATCAATCGTCAACATCAAGTTGAACTAATTCTTTCTACCAGTTATACGGCCTGCTAGATATTGGGGATCGACCGAGTCGGGATATATCCGGATCCAGTGCCGGATAATGCAGTATCCGGCCAGATCTGGATCCTGTTTTTTTTTAAGTGTGATCCGACCGGATTCTACACAAAAATCAACTTCATTTTTTCCTTTGTTTTATAAAATCCATAAGCGGTCTAGGAGTATAAAAAATTGTAGACAAATTGTATTATAATTGTAGAAAAATATAGGCTACTTGGGACCACCGTTGTAATTTAAAGAAATTGCTAAGTTCAACTACGTAAATGCGCTTAACGAAAATATTCCATTTTTCGAGTATTTTTCGAGTATCATACAGCCTTATTCGGCATGGTTCTGTTTGTATGTCTGGGTCAATTGATCCGGGTTGTTAGAGATCCGTTGTTATACTAGGTTAACTTGTGCTAAAATGTCATTGTAGATGTTTAAATGTTGTTATTGCAGCCTATACGCAGGCCAGACTCTGCTGAAGATAGACATGTGGTTGCCAAACATGCCCAGATTTACCCCAAAGAAGAAGAATTGCAGGCAGTTCAAAGGGGAATTACAAATACTGAAAAGGCGTTAAAGTTGGTGTCTGATGCATTAGCTGAAAGGTAAGTTTTGTTGGAAGCAATTGTTCAATGGTATGTTTATTGTCATGACAGTACCAATCCCGATTTTGTTTCCTTGTTGCCGACTGGAAAACATTCATAACCTGTTAATTTAACCCTTCTGACGCCAGCTAGAAAAAGAGCTCTTGCTAGCCCAAACCAGCCAGTTTTGCAGCGCAAGAAATGATTGCATGTCTTCATTACAATTCATGTAACTCCCTTTAAAAACGTAGTAGAGGCTTCATTTTTTTTTAAACCGCTCGTAATACTTAGGCTTTCACCCGAATATTCACACAAAAAAATTACAAATGTATTACAAATCAAAAAAATCTTACATAGTACTGGCTTTGAGAGCAATTTCGACCAACTTTATATGCTGAAAATTTTTTGCATAAACGCAATGATCTATCTTATCTTTCTTCACACCAAAAATGAAGCAAATAGGTGCGATACTTTTTTTTAAATAAATATAATTGTCACGGCTGTCACCTGTCAGTAGTGAACCATTCCTGTCAGGAGTGGCTGCCCTGCTTGGCAGCTTCCTTGTACTCAACAAAATTTAGGCCTATTTGCAGCGCAAGAAATGATTGCAAGCGGCATTAAAATTCATGTAACGCCCTTAAAAAAATGTAGTTGAGGCTTAATTTTTTTTAAACAGTTCGTAATACAGAAACACACAAATTATACGGCATATTTTCAGGGGGGATAATGGCACATTTATTATAAATCAATAAATCAGTACTTTTTTTTGCATAAACGTAATGACCTATCTGTTATCTTTCTTCACACCAAAAATTAAGCAAAAATGTGTGAAACTTTTTTTTAAGTAAATAAAATTATGGGTAGTGCCTTAATTGCTCTCAGGAGTGGCCGCTTCCTTTTCAACAAAGTTTGGGCCTATTTTGTAGAAACGGGCACGTAATCACATAGCCGTAATTATTTACATCCAGTTGACAAGCTATTAATTAAAATCTTATGAGGTAGTTGTTTCTCCTTCATTAGGGCTGGAAAAAAAAGGCATTTTAATTTCAGTTGTTCCAGTGGTTGAGCGACTAAGCACTTCTGCAAAGTGTAGGCTAAACCTATTCCCGTCTCGGGACTAGTTACGTTACATCTTGGATTACACTTCGTTGGTTACATCGTGTAATTCTCCGAAATCCATATTGTTAAAAAAAAAAATTCCAACGAAGAAAATTCATTTCTCAAATGTTCATACTTCTAATCCAATCCTGAATTCGCGGAAATGGCGGAGTAATGGTTTGAAAGAGAAGGCAACCGATCAAGCGACGCGAGACAAGCAGGACGTCTGCCGCGGGCCGGTGCTCAATGCTCGGCTGCGGTGGGGCAGAGTACCGTGGTCGGGAGCGGCGGGCCGGGGCTCCTTGCTCGGCAGCGGCCATTCTTATCGCGTCGTGCTCCGATCCAATCGGACGCATCACATTTGATTCACTAGATAAATTATCGACCATTTTTCACTAAAAAAACTGTTATCACAGTTATCTTTACAGTTATATCTCTCAAAGACGTCCATAATTTGCTAATTTGCCTCAGTCTAAAGTGGTACACGATGTAAATCAAAATCCGAATCGAGAGAGCCGCTACGCGATGCAATGGCCGCCATCTTTTTTTTTCGAAACTCACGGGGGCAGCGAACGAACACGACATAGCTCGGGAAAAAATTAAATATTATTGGCTAGAAACTAGTCACGTCGGCAAAATTGGCGGGAAATTGTAGCAGACACATGCCTTTAGTGAATGATCTCTCCAGGGCAGAAATAAAGGCACCACGTGGACTGACGTACAGCTCGATAAAGTGGCTCCCGTAAATTCTATGGGTCCGGCGCACAAAGGGTTTAAGGTAATAAAAAGATATTAAATTAAATTTAAATAAACCGAAAATATACGTTCCAAATTACCTAATTCAACCGGAGTTACACCTCCGATGTACGCAATAGGAATTTTTTTTAACAGGGCGTGAAACTCTGAACCGGGTGAACGATACATCATCGTTTCGGCTATTTCGCAGTGGAATTGCAACGACGATATAACATCGCTTAAGCCTAAAAGGGTTAACTGTAATTATTGAATTATTTAGCAAAAACTAAAATGTAAACAAAAGTGGACCTTAAAATCTGTTACGGAGTCCACAATTGAATCGGTATTGGCTGTACTGTATTAGGCGTACCGATCAGTAGTTTTGCTTCCAAGTCCGATCTTGATTCGATCAATCGAGAAACGTCAACCTTGCTAATCGATCATTCTGATCCGATCAAATAAATCTACCGATCATAAACAAACAAAAATTGACTTCAAAAAGAAGCATGACTTGTACGACAAATTTCGATATCTTGTGATCGACAAAAAAACCTTTGCGGCTAGCAAGTTGAAGCTAACAAATTACAATTAGTAGTTAATCCAAATGACTGAACTCTTAATTTCAATTATTACAAATACGATGTAGGCAATTAAATACAATAGTATCTGTATATGATAGTTTCATGGGGTTGTTTGATCGGATTGGTTACTGGTAAAATGATTGTTTTGCTGATCGATGTGATCACACTCTGATCACGCTCAGCCTTAGTAACTATGGTACCGACTGTATTGGTGAGAATCTTGGATGAAAGTTGTTCGCCTTATAATTGTGCCAGTTTATTTTTGAGTTTGAGCCCAAAATGCCAATTCGCCTTATATTCAAGCTGCCTTAAGAGCTGCATTTGTTTCCAGATTTAATGATTCCCCCCCCCCCCCCCACACTCTCACAATAGGACTGCGAAAATCGAAACTTTCGATTTTACGTTGTCGAAATCTAATCGAATCCGTCCAAATGAAAATGGATAAATTCGATTTAACTAGATTCCCCACAATTAACGATAATTACAATTGAATAAAGTTTAACAAAAAAATTAGAATAGAGTATAACATTAACTTTAGTTACCGTGTTACGATACGATGTTAATCCATTGATAAAATATTGTAGCCATTGCCCTAAAATTACAATAGTAAGATTTCTTTTTAGACTCCACTTTATGTTAACAATCAACTATGGAGCAATAATTGGCCAAACTTGCACAATATATGAAATTATTTGAATAAATAAAATGTAAGGATGGTGCTATTGAAAAGGGGGGTGTGGAAGGTGGAAGCTTGCTCTCTAACTTTAGGGCAAGTGAGCATCGTATCCCTGCATTTGAAATCGTTCCTCTAATTTGTCAAAAACTGTTCTACTCTTGCAGTGAAAATCCCAACAAAAAGAAGGAAGTACCTGTTAAGCCAGAGGGTGGAGATAGTGCAGCAAATAAAGAAAGGTTAGGGAAAGATTTCAAGAAAAAGGCAAAATTCTAATAACCAGTGTGCTGACTCCCACATTCTCACTTTATAGCACTGATAAGAAAGAGGATGCACCCCCTCGTGTTCTGAAGGGTGTGATGAGGGTTGGGGTGTTAGCCAAAGGACTATTACTGCATGGTGATCTAAATGTTCACCTAGCAGTGATGTGTGCTGAGAAGCCTACACGTTCTCTCCTAAATAAAGTGGCCGAACATTTGCCAAAACAGTTAGCAGTAAGTATCTTTTTTGCTTGTCCTTTTAGATTTACAAAATATACATACTAATTTTTTTATAGAAAAGTTACTAGTCACTAGTCATGTGCAATTTCAAAGGAAAAAGAAATTTGTTGGCACATTGTTGTCCCGACGAATAATTACGAGAACAGTAATAATTGGGTTAATTAAAGTTGAATGCCTAGTACAAATTGGGTTAAAAGTTAAATGCTTTAACTCCACAACTCCACGCTCATGCTCCATGGAGTATGGATCATGTAAAAGTTTATTTCACAAGTGCTATGAAAAGCAATTTTTAGCTCCATGCTCCCATATGGTTGATATTTGACGGAAAATTTCCTTGTACGTTAATGTCAGTATTTTTGCTAAAAATATAATTTTTATTGTTTATAATGGTTTGTAATCCCGATGAAAATTTGCTCATCGTAATCCTGTTGCTGAACTGCAAACCCAGAATGTTAAAATATGAAAATTTTAACCCTGTTTTTAGTAGTCGGCAGAAAATTTCTACCTGTAAATTCCTGAGTTCCTGAGTGCTCTTTATGACTTTGAGGTTTTTTCGCTCTATAGATACGGCCAGTGCGCAACCCTACGCCGCATGCGTCACCATGCGCAGCCCTCCTATAAAAGCAGACCATCTGTTCGGCGGCCATCTCTTTTCCTCAAGCTCTCGTCATAGACGATCGCTCTTAAAGACTCTCCTGCAAGCTTTCGCCTCTAGATCCCTTGCCCACCGAAAGTGCCGAAGATCCTTCGTTGAAAGTGCCCTAAAGATCCCGTCGACAGTCGAGACTTTCGTTGCAAGCCTGACAGCTGTTGTTCTTCCTTTGGACCTCGCCCTGAACCTCCTCACAAAAGAAGAACTTTCGTCGAAAGCCCTCCACGCTTCATTTCTTTCGTCAAAAGACTTTCGTCCGGACCATCTCTACCACAGTCTTAAAATGCCCAACCTAAGACCCCGACCGACCCAACCAGGGGCAAAAAATCTCAAGCCTCACGTATAAACAACCAGCCCTTTCGAGGGTACAACCGTGTTAACACCAACAAAAGCTACCGCAGTTCCTCTCCGGACAACCGTAGCAAGTATTCCACCTCCGCTAACAGGAGCAAGTCTCGTCACCGCCAGTGACTATGCTCACACAAGACCGGTCGGCGATCGCCTCAAAATGCACCGGCCGGCTTGGGAACAAATCACATCCGACAAAACAATTCTTTCTATAGTCTCCCATGGCTTTCAACCCTCCTTCACGACAAGACCAACCCTCCAGGCAAAACCTCCATGGAAGCTCGCAACACAACCTTCACAGGCCCTCACACTCAAAGTAACCAAACTCTTCGAGAAAAACGCAATCCGACTCTGCCCGGATCATTCAAAGCCTGGATTCTACAGCTCCAGACCGAAGAAATCAGGCGGCGAGAGTATGATTTTCAACTTCAAACCGCTGAACCAGTTCATGCTCAACGACCATTTCAAGATGGAAACCCTGGATTCCATCCGGCTCTCACTCAAACCCAAAGAATGGACCATCTGTATCGATTTAGAAGATGCCTATCTCCTGTCTCACTACACCTGGCCTTCCACCACTACTTTCGCTTCATGTACCTCAACAAAGTATACGAATTCCAGACCCTACCTTTCGGGCTAAATACCTCGCCCAGAATCTTCACTCGAATACTGAGACACCTTCACCGCCGCCAAGTCGCCGCAAATGCTTTCCTCGACGATTGGCTACTCAACAACCCAAACCATCAACAACTCATCCACAACATCAAATTCACCATAAATCTTCTCCATGACCTTGGCTTCAGCATCAATGGAAAAAATCTACTCACTCCCTACCGGACCTTCACCTTTCTCGGAGTGGAATTCAACCTCGAAACGCAAACTGTAACACCCTCAACCGAATGGAAACTCAACCTCCTTACTCACGGCCGATCCTCTTCCAGATCACATCACCACTCACTTTCGCACAGACACCTGGGGCTCTCACCACCCAACAACCAACTCCACCAAACCCACGG